>JAODIE010016466.1:0-89011 GCA_027575565.1 Diploeciton nevermanni
CCTTTTTAAAACCTGTTCTGTTCTCAATACTGATCCCCATTTTTGTCACATATCCATTTACATTGTAGCTTTACCTAAGCTGTGAAGGTAAAGGTCGCCCTACTTTTTAAATAAATAGTTTAATTATCTTAGTCATTTAAAGTATACAAAACTAAAATCCTGTGAGCGTACCTTTAATTATAGTTATTAAATATATTCCAAGTTATATGCAATTATCTAAAATAAATTTTTGAAAATAATAAATGTATTTTATTCTAATTTTAATTAAGTCAGAATTCGCGCCGCGCACCCTTTGTAACGGTGCATCGGCTATGGTACGTGGGTGAATCTTTAACTAAAACCGAGGCAAGATGAGTGAGAGCGCAAATCCTAGAAATTGTGCGCTTTGTCGTACAATTAAACATGTATTAATTGTAAGGAAAGCATTAAACCGAAATAAGTATTAACAACAACAAAGTACAAGAAAGTGTGCACAATAAAATGTCAATCAATATATCAGTCAATAGGTAATATACATTATTCTTTAACATGGGATGTACGTTGCAAGTCCATAGTTGAGGTAGTTTCGATTTTACTCTCCCGCTGATGCCGACGACTACTGTAACTAATATTCTTGATCGCTTTTCAAGCGTGTCACGTGTGTTGCATAGAAAACATACAGAATTTACGGCCGTTGGGGCCAGAAGCTACCAAAGGTTATATCAGTTGATTATTGCAAAGTAGAACGTGTGATTATTCTTACTTTGGTTAAAAAAATTCCACAATGAAAGTTAAAGTTATTAGTCGAGATCCAAACGATTTTCTACGTGAAACTAAAAAGGAAAATCACAGAGGTAATAATTTTCCACTTAAACTACCTAGTTTACTACTGAATTATTTTTAGTGCCTCGAAATTACGATCCAAGCTTACATCCATTTGAAGCAGCACGCGAGTATGTACGTGCATTAAACGCAACTAAATTAGATCGTGTTTTTGCAAAACCTTTCATAGGAAATTTGGATGGGCACAGAGATTCAATATCTTGCATTGCTAAACATCCTAGCAATCTTACCACAGTAATTAGTGGTGCCTTTGATGGGGAAGTAAGAGAATGGGATATAACACAGAAGAGATGCATTCGAGAATTTGTTGCACATGATGGAACACTTCAGGGACTTTGTTATTTGCCAGATGGCAGTCATTTTCTCACCATTGGAGATGATAAGAATATTAAAATGTGGAATCATCTCTCTCCACAATTTGGTGAAGAGGAAGAGCCTGTGAACACAATGTTAAGCAAAACAATGCTGAATGGTATAAGTCATAATTACAGGCATAACATATTTGCTACTTGTGGTGAGATTTGCCAAATTTGGGAAAAAGGCAGAAATGAACCAATAAAAACATTTAAATGGGGGGTTGATAGTATGCATGATGCTGCTTTCAATCCTGTGGAAAATCATTTATTGGCTGTTTGTGCCAATGACAGAAGTATTATTTTATATGATGTTAGGGAGGCTGGGCCATTGAGAAAAGTTGTCATGAAATTGAAAGCAAATAAATTGGCATGGAATCCAATGGAAGCATTTATTTTTACTTGTGCTAATGAAGACTTCAAGTAGGTATCATCAAATGAACAGAACTTAATGTATTAATTATAATTGTTATGTTGATAAGATTTCACTTTAACACTTACTAATATTTACTTGTTATAACGTTTTTGGCATGTTGCCTTCTTCAGTAATATTAGTAAGTGTTATAGTGAAGTTTTATCAATGTAATGAATCTTAAACCCTTTGTATCCACCATCACACTCAATAATACTCTAGTTTTAACTGTTTACAGTTTGTATTCATTTGACACAAGAAATCTAAGACAACCAGTTAACGTCCACAAAGATCATGTTGATGCTGTAACTTGTATTGACTATGCCCCAACTGGAAAAGAATTTGTTACTGGAAGCTATGACAAGTCCATTAGGATATTTGAATGTGGCAAAGGACATTCCAGAGAAGTGTATCATACGAAAAGAATGCAAAGATTGACTAGTATACAATGGACTCTTGATAACAAATATATTTTAAGCGGCTCTGATGAGATGAATATTCGCATATGGAAGGCACGGGCGTCTGAAAAACTTGGACCTGTATGTTATATTTTAAGTGATTTTATGTAGAATGTTTTATGCTTTTGATTTTTAGTTAAAACCAAGAGAAAAGGCAGCGCTTAACTATTCGGATGCTTTACGGGATAAATTTGCAAGCCATCCACAAATCAGACGAATTGCAAGGCATAGGCATGTGCCTAAACATATTTTCAATGCACAACAAGAGCAGAGAACGATTCATGAGAAAGAAAAACGCAAAGACAGTAATCGTCGTATTCATTCCAAAAAGGGAGCAGTTCCGTTTATACCAGAAAGAAAGAAGCATGTCTTACGCGAGGAAAAATGAATTATATTTTTCTCCTATTATTCATTATTCTCAAATACTACTGTTCAGTCTCATTTTGTTACATGTAATAATTGAATATATTTGCTCTATGAGATGATGTAGCGTTAAAATCATTGTTATTTATTGTTTATGACCTGAGTGCTGATATATTTCTTGATAGTAGTTATCATTTGAATGTGACACAGTTCATGCTCTGTGCAGTTGCATTTAAATGGGGCTGTTGTATCCCCCCTAATGAACTTTGCTTCTTACTTGCCACAGCTTTCTATAAAATGAACACACTGTTAAGACGTCTCTATGGGATGAATACGTTATCCAGTAGAAATTGCAGCGCAAATACAAATAGTAAGAGGTTTTAATGTATTTTTTAAATTTCTTTCTACAGTTTAACCTTACATTTTTCAAATACTTTTCTGAAACATCTTCTAGGACAACAGCATTTAATACATTAAATTAATTTGCATTGTTTGGATTTGCTTCCTAGCACTTGTAGTAAATAAGGAAGGACACATTACAACATTTGGTATAAATAGACCTGAGAAACGAAATTGCATTAATAGCTCTACAGCAGACAAGCTGAAAGATGCAATCAAACAGTTCGAGGATGATAACAATGCTTATGTTGGTGTTTTGTATGGTATTGGTGGTAATTTCTGTGCTGGCTACGATTTGAGTGAATTATCACAAGGAAAAAATGCATCTGCTTATTTACATTATGAAACAACTGGCTATATAGTAATTATTTTCATTTTATTGCATACTGTAATGTCAAGTTAATTCCTCATTTTCATTTTCTTCAAAGGGACCAACTTTAAGACATATTAAGAAACCAATGATTGCAGCTGTGAGTGGATATGCTGTAGCTGGTGGCTTTGAATTGGCTTTAATGTGTGATCTAAGAGTGGTTGAAGAGAATGCAATTATGGGAGTTTACTGCAGGAGATTTGGTGTACCATTGATTGATGGGGGAACAGTTAGATTGCAAGCACATGTTGGACTTTCAAGAGCAATGGACTATATTTTAACAGGAAGATCAATTCCAGCTAAGGAAGCATTTGAAGCAGGATTGGCAAATAGAGTTGTTGCAGTTGGAACAAGCTTTGGACAAGCTTTTAATCTAGCCACGTCGCTGCTAAAGTTTCCTCAAAAATGTTTGAATGCAGATCGAGCTTCAGTCTATAATGCCGCTTACAGTAAAGTTTACGATGATCTTTTGAAATATGAGACGGAACACGGAATTCCGATCTTGGGTGAAGAATCCGTAAAGGGAGCGCAGAAATTTGTATCTGGTATTGGACGACATGGCAAGTTTAATATATCAGAAAAACAAAAGCCAAATTGGGAAAAGGAAGAGGATAAATTGCAAAGTAAAATATAGTAACAATACTCTAATGTATCAATCAATTGTAATATGAAAGTCACCTAATTATCTTTTTAAATTTCTTAATACCCATCCAATTGCGTTTAATATATTTTGTTCCCACGGTGGTAAGAATTCCAGAAATAGTTACTTTTAGAAATCTGATACCGAAATACTGCGTTCACTCTAGAAGTCGCTTCAAACTATGTCTAGATCAATGGCACAATCCAGTTCCTAGCTAATACCACCATAGGCGTAAACTTATAACAAATAATTATCGCCTTTATTTGTTACTTATATTTGCAACGCCGCAATGCATGGCTTGTTTCATAAAGTGGTGAATGGACCGTCATTATTATCGACCATGATGTAATTATAAAAATAATTCATAACATAACTAGAGGAAAATGGTTTAGCGATATATCCAAACCAAGTTTTAACATAATAACTATGTGAGCGAATTTGAAATATTAAATAATATTACTTAGGCTGAACGTGATACGAATCAGTTTTGCACGAACAACTCAGAGATGAGTTGACATGATACTGAGCGTAATAATATTGCTAACGGATATTGATTTTATTACGTCAACACTCTTTTGTACATCTGAAATAATTACATCAATTGTATTCGCTTCAGATTTCCATCAAGTTTCAAAACTTCCACTATAAGTGCGTGATATGAAGTATTACTTCATTATGATGTGATTGTTTTCAAATAATTTCCATTTATTTCGAACTCTTTTAACATAATTAAATTTTTAAACCAAGCTGGCCGTAATTGAGTTAACTCATTATTTGCTAAATTTACGTTCCAACTTTCTAAATCCAACAAAAAAGCAATCATGAAATATTCCGAATAAATCGCAAGCTAAGCGATTTAAGACTGCACGAGTTTAATTTAATAAAAAAAAAACTGCATTTCGTAAGTTCGATAAATTCAGTAGCAATCCACCTGGAATTTAATTAAGAAGTTTATTTCTTAACAATTGAACACTTTCGAACTCCATTCTCGGCAAATAATTCATTGGGAACGAATTCGATCCCGAAAACATTCTTTGGTGATATTTTGTTCACATTTGATTGAAACCATAATTAATACTTTCAATTTTGTCATAATTTAGGGAAAGGTGCTTTAAATATGCCTATTAATTAATAGTATTAAATTAAATTTGCTGTAAAGTATTGTTTTCTAGGTGAAATTTGGTAAGTGCCAAAAATTATTCAATTTTTTTTTTACGGTTTAAAACACAATAAATTGATAAAACTAAATATTCACACCTCTTGAGAAAAAAGTATTTATACCAGTTTAAAGAAAAAAAAAAACAAACATTAGTGGCTAAAACCCAATATAAAAAATAGAATTTATATTAATGAGTAACTGGCAATGATTCCCATCAAAAATATTGTTCATTAGCGTTTCGTTCATTTTACTTATAGATTTAATTTCAATATACAATTGAACGCAAAAAAGTAGCAAATATTATGTTGGCTATAAGTTTTTGCAAATACAAAGAAAGCAAAAAAATATACCACATACAAAGTCACACGTTGGTTATATAAACAACAAATTAGAGTAATTAAGATACTTTTAGTATTCTTCACTCAATAACAGATATATCATAGACTTTGAATATAAAACTGGTTATTAGACTCCCTTGGTAACTTATAAAATCAGGTCTCGCCATTAGTATTATTTTCCACCGTGCCGATATGCTTCGACACTGCCTCTATTATGCGTTGACACATTTTCGAATTTGATACCAAGAGTACTTTGTTTTGTTCACCAGACTTGAAGCGCGTTTTCTTAGTTGCATCAATAGAAATTAGAACACCTTTAGCCACAACTGTAGGGCATTTGTCAATTTCTTGCCACGTATGTGTCCATTCGATCTACACGAAAACAAACAATCTGATTGTTGATGCAATGCACATTAGTCATTAATACGTACTTGCCATCCTCCAAATATATCATTATGCGATATGTAAGCCATTCGCTTATCTGTAAGCAAAAACACTTCCTTCTTGTCGATTATTGTAAAATGATTTGCGTAAATATCGGTTGAATAGTATTTGCCCTTATCTAATTCAGCCAAAAGTTTGTTTCCAGCAGCATGGTGTACATTATATGGTTTGACAAGTTTATCAACTTGTATAAACCTAGGAGGGCGCAAACGATTAACGTACGCTGTATTAAATTCAGTCACACTGAAAAACTAACAATTCAGTACTACGAAAAAAAAAGTAGATATTCTTTTACCGCTTGACTGATTCAAATGATGAACTTGCAAAGTCCATAACACCTGCAGTGGGTCTAGCAACTAAACCAACAGCTCCTTTTCCCAATCCTTTGAAGAAACCGCCAATTCCCTGCTCTTTAGCCCCTGAGATTGGCTTCGTGAATACTCCAGTAACTCCATCAAATACACCCTAAGAAAACCATCAATAATTTAGAATAAACAGAAAGTATTTCATTGCTTAATCATTACCATGACTAAACCTTTGCCACCGCGAGCAAACCCTTCTTTAGCCGTAGCAGGCCGCTTTTGCAATTGATCACGTCGTTTTCTCTGAAAATCTTTATCAAACGATAATGCTGCTATTCCTTTCCCCATGGCTCCTGTAATTCTTGATACTGCTCCGGCGGCACCTCCAAAAGTATGCCCAAAAAGAGATGCTACGCCAAATGCCAAACCTTCAGCAAATTCACCAGGCCCTTGAATTGCACCCTGAATACAATTTTATGATATAAATTTGTAGACTAATAAGAAATTTCAACATCATATACCTGAAAAGGTTCATAAAACAAGTCCTCTACTCCTTTAGTAATGCCTAAAACCAATCCATACGGATTACCAATTACATCCAAGCCAAGAACAAGGACATAAAGTTGCTTCACTGTTTGACCGACGTAGTGCTTCGTCGCTTCACTTATTAATTGTTTTTGTGTCAAAAAAGAATACTCCCTTTCAAAGTACGCCAACCTAATCACAAATAAAAAATATTGTGCAGGACCAACTAATTTTTAAGGATATTATGTTAAAAATACGCCTTTCCATCACTTACTTAAAAATAACATCCTGCATATCAGTTAAGGTAACTCCAATACCTTGGAGTAGTACGCTGAGAAAAACAGGTATGTTACTCATGCTAGAAGTATGACCCCCTTGAGTCATCGAAAAACTAACATGAATTTTCAAAGGCGAGAAATGTAGTAAATCGTAGAAACTTTTTTGCTCTTGCATAGAAATTTGAGTCGCGAGTGAATAAAGAGGATCAGCGACACGTTTCACATCATCAAGAAAATGTTCTTTCTCTTCTTCTTCAGACTTTTTTGATGTATCAAGCACATCCATAATAGAATTAATGAAACCCAAATCAACTTTAACATGAAATTCTTGTACTAGAACTTTGAAGTATTTATATTGTTGAATTTGACTGTTTTTCATTAAAAGTTGAACAATGCTCACTTCGGCAAATGGCTTATTTGCTGAAATTAAAAAATTATATTTTTATTCTTTTGATTTTGAGAGTAGATCTAATAACTTACCATCAGTTACTACCACCGTTTTTGGAGGTGGCACAGGTGCCAACAACACGGGGAAAGTACAATCATGTAATTGGTTGTCAATCTGCAGTCTGTTGATCTTTGCATGGAGTTGCATTTGATGCTCCGAAGTTTTCATCTGCAACCAAATTCCAGTTTGGAATCTCCGTTGAATTTTACGTTTCCTTGGCCTTATTTGCTCCATCGTAGCAAAATCCACTTCCATATTTGGTTCATATGAAACAATTGAACTAGTTAAATTTGCATTCAGTAGGTAACTCTGGTATTCTCTTTCAGTTGCCATGTTCACTGCAGTATTCATTTGTTTAAATCGTTTACTGCTATGCTTGCATGTTTCCCAAATAATACCAGTGGAAGCAATACCAATATAAACAATCTCCTGACGAATCATGTTATTGACAATCGAAACACCCAGGCCATGCAAAGATACCGTAATTTCTCGGTCAATAATTTCAAACTGTTTAGTTGATTGTGCGTTGTTGGCGACTGTTTCATCGCAGGTAAATAGCAAAACACGTTGCATTCCATCCAAGAAAGACACCCAGTAGACATCCAATTCCGATGATATTTCATAACTGCCAATACCATCCATTCGCAACTCATTCTCAACTTCATTTTTATAACCAGCTTCCCAGACCAGTATTCTATCGGAGGACGGGTAGTCCCACGTAAAATACATGTTATGGTTTGGAGGCAATTTATGAATATGAACAGATTTCTTCTCCCAGATATTCATCGTGTGTAGTGTGTTGTTGATAACTAAAGCGGGAGCCATGCCCTTATCATACAGTGCCAGGTTGATATAAACAGCTCCTTCAGTAAGTTGAATATCAACATTTATCCCACCAAACTTATTCTTAAGTTTTACCAGTGTAGTATGACTCTCCATAATTAAAAATGGAATACTGATCTCTTCAGTACCTTGTACTCTCACTCTAATTAATTTATCATCAGCATCTGATACTGGCCAAAATGCAATGCACGATTTAGGTTCTGCTACGATCCAAGGATCTGCTGGTCGCTTGTCTTCCTGACATTCGATAGAGACTACCGATTGATTTATTATGACAAAATATGGCGTAAACGTGATCATCTTTGTTAAGCCATTATATGTTAAACTGTTCTGAACACCAATTTGATAGTTTCGACCATTTTCTGAGCACATTATTACGCCAGAGGATCCCGCAACATCAATCGAAAACTTTTCGCACCAATCACCCTGATTGACTTTTACACAAGCTTTCTTCTTTCCAAAGAAATTCCTTGCGTTAAAGGAGAAAAGAATTGGTTCCTTAAGGTAGGCTGGATGGTAAAGAACGTTGGTGTTTTCATCTGAAGTCTGAAAACGCATTTTTAAATGTTAGTTTTCATAATGCTATGATTGGTTTGAAATGGCAAACAAAATTATGCACAGACATATTAATAATTAAAAAATTAAGAGCACGCTGTAGGAGCAAATAAGAATGCAAAACGAAACGATATTTTGATAGGCATGGGATACCTTAAGGGGACTTCCAGAGTTTTCAGTTTTCTCCGTTTTCTTAGACTTCTAAAATTGGAAATGGATCATGAGTGAATTTTCCACGTCTAGCATAATCGAACCTTTACAGTATTTTATTATACGAATTAAGACCCTTACCCTGTAACTTAAAATAAGTCCAGTTTTATTTATCATCCAGAATGGGCAATATAAGGACATGGTGCAGCTTCCCCCTTGATCTAGACAATGCATTCCAAGATCCAAAGACATTTTAGCTATACTATCATGGCTATCTAAAGTCCATACGGAAAATTGTTGCGGATTTTTCGCGATTTCCCTCCTGCATACCCAACTTTTGTCCAAATATTTTGGCAACTAGAAAACATAGTAATATAAAGCTTTAAAAATCAGCAGGTACCTAACAAAGATTAATCGAACATACCTTTATTACAATTTCCGAATTTCCAGGATCCACATTTGGCAACTCCACCAAATTTCCAGGAGTAAGAAGTAGAAAATTTAGGTCGCCAACAGATAATTCCACCTCATATGGAAGACAATTTCGGAAAATAACTGCAGGCCTTAGACTAAGTTTGTACATTGTACTCGACATGGTATGTTTCGTGGTATTTTCGTAATATATCTGTTGCATTTCACCAATTACTTTGATGACAAACGATTCTCCTAACTCTGTCATTGAAGAGCAAACCAAAGTTTTATCAACTGCAACATTAAGCTGTAAATCTCTCCAGACATAGGGAGTGGTTGTAACTGAATGTCCTGCCACCCCAAAGAATAATTCTGATGTTGCAGAATAAACAGCATGTAACGGTATATGAAGAGTTCCATTCGGCTGTATTACTTCAATCAACTCCAATTCATTACCAGATTCTCGCATATAGTAAATATCAATAGGCACATTAAAATCGTTGCATACTTGTACAACACTGCTCAATGTGATAATATTTATTCCATTAACAACGGACAGTGTTGAAACAATACCCCAATGTGAAGATCGCTCGTTGTGGGAGTTCACTACATTCGAAAGACGGTAATACCGCCTCACAGCTCGCATGTATGGAACAGTCAGCGTTATTTTAAATTGTGGAATTTCTATGTTCAGATATTTTTCCTTTAATGAACGGCCATAACTCAATATTGTTTCAATTTTGTCATTGGGTCCTCTATGAGTAACTGGGTCCAAATAAACTTCACTATTCTGTTCCAATTTGATATTAGTTGCTGCAACGTGACCCTTGTGAATTAAATGCGAACTGTCTAACTTGATGATAATATCCGTGCCCAAAGTGTTCACAACTTTGTAAAGACCAGCATCATCGTCTCGTTTGAGGTCTTCGGATGTCGCTGTTGTTGCAACACTAAACATCTTTGCCATGTTCGCAAATACTTCGAGGGCAGTCTTGGTCACAGTTAATTCAAGGTTATTGCTGGAAGATATATCGATGGTCATAGCAGGTTGTAGAACCAACTCCCTGGAAAGCACTACTGTATCTTCAGATATTTCACTTTCCTCATCTTTATCCTCCTTTTCAGGACTCTCGTTCATGCTAACTTCCAAACGAATTTCCCATGGTAGTGTTATAGATTCACCCTTTACAGCACATTCTTCTGTGATTGGTTCAACAATTGGCTCCCATAGAGCAAGTAAATTATTATAATAACCCATTTGTATCGATAATGTAGCATCTACGGACATTGCAGATGACCAATTTGTAACTTTCCCTTGAAAAGTGGACTCCATTGCCAAAATTGGGTATGTTTTATAGCCAACCCCAGCTTGAAGAGTAATTGTAATCTGGGGCACATTCATTAAACACATTTCGGAGAAAACAGCTTTCACCTTTTGAGCATTAACAACCGATTTTGATATGAGCGCATCTTCTCCTTCTTCTATTTGTAGGAACCAAAACTGTTTATTTTTTCTTATAATCCACAACTTTGACAAATCATTCAGTTCTTCTCTCACACTCTTCCCCATTTCTCTTGTCCCAGAAATAGTTTTCAAAACATTGTTAAGCAATTCGATTGTGTACATAGAGACGCCAATAAAAATAGTTGTCATGTAAACTTCCACATGAAGTCCTTTGTCAGCCGGTGTTGAACCAGCAATACTTAAAGTAAAAGGTTCTAAGAACATATTCTTTGTATTTTCTCGTACGGCTGGATTAAATACACAGGTGTATACTTGGAAGTCAGATAATGTGCCATTAATGGTTTGTTTTTCACCAATCAGACGTAATTTCATCAACAATTCGAAATTCAAGATCAAGGCGCGGGTGTTTACGTCATCCATATTTTCAACTAAAATAATATCCGGTTTCTCCAGTTTAATGGCAACGGATATTAAAGAATTCGCCGCAGATCCTTTATCGGTTGATTCTTTTTCGGGAGCTGCCGAGGACTTCTTTACTGTCACAGTTTTTCCTAATTCTTTTGGATTTTGAACATCTTGGAAGAATTTATATAAGTCAAGTAAATATTCCACGGATAATAAAAATGTAAAACTATATACTCTCAAATCAATGAAAGTGTCTCCCTTCTTAGTTTGCAACGTCATATCAATCATATTTCGGCTTTCTTGTAGGAGATTCCCATTGTCACGTGCCGGACTGGTCCTAATTGCTTGTTCAGGTGAAGTTGGAGTCCTATAAAAGACTTCTGTTATCTGCACTTTCCGATTTGTTCTGGTATCTTTCAAAACCACGTTCATTAACAATAAACTGTTTGTGATGGAATTATTTGAGAGCATGCGACCTTTGATAAGTAAACCAACCATTGACAATTCACCTAAACCCATCCGAGTATATTCAGAATCCATTCCTAGCGATACCAAATTAAACAAGTTAAGTTTAAACGAATGCATTGCAAAATTCCACCTAAAGCTAGTTTTGATGAATTCGTCCTCATTGTCCGATTGTAGTGCTCTACTTTTCGAGGATACTTCAGAAGCTATCAGACTTTCCCCAGTTGACAAAGCAACGTTCTTTAATTCAGTTTGCATTGCCTGTGGGACTGTTCTCACACCTCCTTCACTCATATTCTCATTAAGTATCTTCATTAATATTGTATAGTCTTTATTTCCCATTTCCACATGAATATTGTTGATTACTCCATTTACATCAATATCCGGTATAGCATTGTACCATAGAGATAAACTTCTGCTCACTTCTAAAGTAAAACTCACTGGCTGTAAAATAGGTACTTGCTCAATGATGACATTATCCTCCGATAATTTTACGCTATCGATGGCAAGCTTAACCAATTTAAGTCGAATTTCATCAACTATAGCATTATGCCCCCTGTCGTTTTTGACTTCCAGATACAAGAAACCATTAGTAATTGTGATGAAGCCAAGATCTATGTAAAGTGCATTCCAGCTTGTTGACTTCTCAGGAATGAAAATTTCTGGTGCGTTTAGTCGAATATCTAAACTCACTTTCGTTGCTTTCTCGTACATGTTCCCAATATTTTCCTTCGCAACCTGCGCAGCTTTCTGGGACGCAGCAACCATTGCGGTTCTGGCGGTAGCAAACGAGTTGATGAAATTGAGCATTTCGGTAACATACCAGAACACAAAGGCCGCTCTAATTTTTCCCAATGTGGCTTTGATATTTATATCCGGTTCGTCATCACTAGGATGATTATAAAGTGTAATACACACGTCAATCGCTTTCTCCATACTATCAACATCAATAATTTTCTTATATTTCGTTAGCGGATTTAAATCCATTACAGACACATGATTAAGGTAGCAAAGAATTTCGGTGCACCTATCAGTAATCACAATGTCTGAATGTAAACCTGCGATTGCAATCCTTGATAACGGATGTTCGTCATGAAAACTTATAGCAATCTGCTCCAAATTTGCATTTAATTTGAATGTTATCACATTAGATACAGAATGCTTCTTCTCCCGACCTACATCAATAGTTGACTTCAATGCATCTTTAACCATTCGCATGCTACCTACAGAAGATGTTGAGTTCCTTCTTGGCTTTTTACTTATATCGTCTGAACTATCATTGAATATCATCTGAATGTCATTTATGTTTTTCACTAGATCAATCAGAGCAGCATGATGCAATAACACCTCCAATGTGTAGAAATTCATGGAGAGAGTAGTCAAAGTTTTATTATATGTTGTCGAGAATTCTGGATGAGATTTCTGGACTTGTACCAAATCTAATTTGAAAAGCTTCTTGTGCTCGCTGTCACCTTGAGTGCTAATGATGGGCAGCGAATTCCCATCAATATATTGATCCATGTGAATACTCTCCAAACAGAGAGCAACATCTCTGATTGAAGTCTTTTCATGGAAAGCTAAAGTTAATGAATTAAGAGTAATGTCCAACATATCAACATTAAGATCTGATAATGTTTCCTGATGTGCAAAGTTAAATCTAAATGCATTCAACTCAAATTTTAGGCGCACTAGAGTCATTTGCACTTTTTCCGGATTTTGTGGCACTTGCATTGAAGCAATTGCCCTCTTTGCAGCTAATCCAGTTTTGTCTCCCACAAGTTTCAATGAAGAAGTGCTAACTGATCTTGTAAGTTGATGGGGTTCTTCAGCAAGCTGTTTGGACAATGATTCAACTAATCCTAGAACTAGCATAAGCCTAGCATCGGTAACTCTAAAGAAAATGCTGGGAACTTCTGCCGAAATTTTGCAAAGCGGCATATTGGCATCCTGAACAATACAGGATTCCAATAAGACTGACATATTTATTGGAAGTAATAAATGCATCGGCGAGATATCTGCAAGCATTAACTTCTCCAACCAATTTTCATCACTCTGCGATATCATTACTTGCAACCCTTTCAAATCAATTTGGAATCGGTCATAGGACTGCAGAATCATTTGATCCAAAACTTCGGTCTTTGCAAATCCAGACTTAATCAGATCCCCCACCGTATTGATGTCATTGTTTATCACCGATTTCACAATTAAAGTACCTAAATTAAGAATCAGTAGATTTTCACTTCCAGTATACATTCCACCATAAGGAACTATTATAATCGGAGCTGATAGTTTAAGATAAATGTCCAGCTTAGGATGTTTTTCAATAACAGACTGCAAACCAAGTGCTGATTTCTCTTTGATGTCGTTAACTTGCTGAGCGGTTGCCTTTGACAACTCTTCTAGAGCACTCGATGAAGGTACATGGAACACTTTGATAACTTCTTGAATAGTAACGAAGTCATAGCAGACTTGCAAAGGATTAGCGGTCACATGAATTCTATTTCCGTTGAGTATATCAAACGGGTTCATTTCAAACATAACTTCAGCTAAATTTACTTGATCTTCTTGGTGATTCACATTCGATGTTATAATTTCAGGTATGATATCATTTTGTTCCACACCAGTCACCACAAAGTTTCCTATAAATCCCTGGACTTTAAGTCCATTGTACTTAGGTCGTCTGGCAATACTACTCTTCACACTTTTCATCTTCAACTTGATAACACTCATAAGCTTAGTAGTGTCGTTCCGGATATTAAATTTAAATTCCTTTAACTCAAATCGTACTACTGTATCAATATATGTATCGGGATATGGAGTTGGTGCATCACTCTCATTGTAGTCAATAGCAGCAAACAGTTTTTGTTTCTCTTCTGGTGTCATGGCTTCCTGGAAGCGTTTAAGGTAGTCTGTATTATCTTCATCAACAGTCACCTTTGACGAACTAAACCAGCCTGAAAACCATCCCTTTGGTTCTTTTTGTTTCTTCATTTTATCCAGCATCTCAACTTCCATTGATATTCTCTGACGAATCAGTACTAAGTTGTACAAATCTAACGCTTTTTCGCAATGTTTGAATTCTTCTGTAGATTCTCTTGTAATTTTTTTATTGGTCAACTTCGACTTGTATAATTCACCATACAATTTGCATTTCTCTCGGTGTTTACACATATGATTCCAGTCCCAATTTCTTTTCCTACGTTTGATTTCAGTTTCCATTATACATGTGAAGGCAAAATTCCACCATTCTTTAGCATGTCCATGATATGGTACTGAAGGTCGGTATTTTCTATAAGGCAAGCCAACTTTTTGCAGTTGCATTGAATCTGCAAAAGTTACAATATCTCGATATTGACACATCGAAATACCAATCGCAAGACTCTCAATCTTTAGTTCCGCATGAGCTTTAGGGCTATCAAAAGGTACTGGATTATGTTCCGGTTTGGGATTCAAGACTAATCTTGCTTCTGAATTGATAGGGCCAAGTACTGCAAGTATTTAATAAAACATTAATACACAATTACACAATACACAATTATTGTGAACTCTTTTAAATCGTTAATAGTGATTTATGTTTAAGTAATCGATAATAATTTCCGAGATCTTTCATTTTCACGAAAGTATTGATGCTACAAAGAAACGGACCACGCATTCAAAATATTTTTGACCGAAAATAAATTTCTGTTTTAATGATATTTTATGATGCCCTGAGTGATGCTCACTGGTCGTTTTTTCCTAAAGTCCGTACTTTCAAAGAAAATGAGAATTTAAACGAACATAAGTGGATAGCCACGTCCCTATAAATATCAACACCCATAATACATTAATTAAGTACTTACTGTACTTATAATGTTCAGGCTTTGAATGTTTATTCGCAATATCTCGGATAAAGGCTTCCTTTCTCTGTGTTTCGGGAAGATCAGAAAACATTTCTGTGTCACAATTCCAGTAAACAGCAAGTCCTTCCAATGTAACAATTTTGAAGATTTTCTGAACCACATCTTGTAAAATTGTAGGATGCCAAGATTCATTTGTAGTTTGGACTGTAAGTCCACTTAAAGTTGCGCCCATTGCGAATGGTTTTGGCAAGACACGGTCTTCATAGCGGACGTGAATATTCTTGATTATAAGTTGAACATTTTTGATGATTTGTGTTACCAACTTCTCCACAAAGGTGTCATCTGTGTTAGCTTTAACTAATAATAAAATACAGAAAATAAACTTTAAAGATACTGAATCATGAAGAAGAAACACTGTTATACCTTCAGCTAACTTCTTCCGATCATCAATTTTCTTCAACTCTGATGTTTTATTCTCATAATCCCGCTGCTCTTCCTTTTCCGCATTGTATTCGACTTGATTATTCGGTGCAAGAAGAAGAAAGAGTCCTTCAACTGTAGCCTCCACTGCAGCTCCATATAAATTTGACCAAGGTATTTTCAAAACCAATTTGTCCAAACGTCCGTAAATAATTTGCAATGGCAAATCTAGATCTTTCAGCGCATTTTGCTTGAGATACAAGTTGGTAAGAACAATGTCGCCTGCAATATAATAAAGAGTCAAGTCATATCTTTAACAAAATAAAGTTTTTCTTTCCGTTGATGTGTTTTTGCGTGAGTAACTGTCATCAATATTTTCTAACATTTTCATTGCGATTTACCAATGTTCAAGTTATTTATAGAATTTTATGTTTTTGCAGAAAGTATATTCGTTAGTCACGCCAACTATTTTAAACCAGATAATGTATAAAATCATTATTTACTGTATGTATTCAAAGTAGATGTATTTAAAACTATGATGTCATTCTATGTCCTCACTCCCCACATTATCTACTATTAAGACCTCATTCTTTTCACGTAGATTAGATAAGGTCGCGGAAAGCAAATGTCGCCTAGATTGAGGTCACATATAAAAATTAAGACATAGTTTCAAATCAAGTCTTTGGTATTGATAAGAAATTAATGTTTGATCTATATTCAATGCGAAATGAAATCATCTCCATTTTAATTTGAGATTTCACGACATTATTTAACCTAGTTTTATGATCACACCAATGTACAAATTAAACGTAATAGCGACATTCATACCTCCCCATATTCCCAATTTCAACTGCTTGCTATCCAAATTCTCGATGTAATCACCCAAAAACCGATTCAGGACATCGGTCACCACTGATTCAAAAACCATCTTGGTTGTAGTCTGAAGATGTTGACATCAGTTGGACGGTGTTCTTATCTTCGCTTTTTTCACCTGGCAAAATAACAATGTAAACACATTCACTAGCACCATATAACGTTGTGTAAGATATAAATTTCTGTAACAATTTGCGTGCCTGCATGGTTCGATAATCAGCAATGCATTGTATATTTACATGCCACTGCGTTTTGATTGACGGTGTAATTTAGATCCAAATTGGGCACACATAGCGTTCGATATATTATCTCACCGCTCACGCAATCACCGGCGTTCACGATAAACACATAAACACTGCATGAAAGAGTGATAGACAGTTCGTCGCAGGCACCGCAGGAAATCAGAAATTATTCACTGTAATTGCTTTGATTCCCTTCCCTGAAAACTTTCGGATATATTCGGAACCTTTTCGCAGCATATCGGAATTTAAAAAATTCAAATGTTTTATAACAAATCATTAAATTTTGAAATCATTTTTTACTATTAATTACTTAGTCGCTTTGAATATCTGTGATTCTTTGAAATTAAAATAAAAGTTTGTTTTTCTTATTAAACCTATTAAACCTTTTAAATTAACCCAATAAACCAGATAAATTTGCCCAATTTTATATTAAGTTACGTTGCAGAAATTACGAGTTTATAACTTATGTATTGTTTAAAATTAGATCTAGTAAAGTTCCTATGAATTTGCTGTATTTTGTGCGGCATACAATTGTGGCGCTGATTGTAGATGTAGTGTTGATATTTCTGTTTCACAGTTCAATATTGCAAATGTAATTTTGTTTTTAAATAATAAATAGTTGGATAAAAAATGTTTGGGACAATTGTACGACATGTCAAGAAATCCCCAATTTTATTCTCATATAATAAGAATATAATGATGTTAAACTGGAAAGCTGTAAGTATTAAAAAGAACTTCATGCCCACCTTGTAACCTCTCTTATTAATTTTCAGTTTTCTTCTGAAGTTAAGAAATCCCAAAATGCGGCAAATGTTAACAAAAAGGAAAAGACCATTTTTGAGAAGATAATTGATAGAGAACTCAAAGCTGACATTATTTATGAAGATGATAAATGTTTAGCTTTCAATGATGTTGCTCCTCAAGCTCCAACACACTTCCTTGTCATCCCAAAGACAAAGATTCCAATGTTATCTGATGCAACTCCAGATGATGCAAATGTATATTATATAGTGCATTCTGCATTTTGATTGTTTTAAATTTTGGTACAGATTTTAGGTACATTGCTTTATCGAGCCAGTATGTTAGGCAAGGAAAGAATGCCAAATGGTTTTAGAGTTGTCATTAACAATGGAGTTGAGGGATGCCAATCTGTGTATCAATTACATCTTCATGTCATTGGTGGAAGGCAACTAAAGTGGCCACCAGGTTAATAAATATTCTATGGACTAATGTTATTAAATAAACATGTTTGAAATTGTGGTTGCCTAAGTTAGGTGTTTGTTGCAAAGCCCTTGAATTTTGATGCAGAGTGGATTGCCTATACCGTCAAGCCTTAAAAGGGCTCAACGCAGATTTATGCGGATTCCGAAATTGACAGATGGTGCGAGCTGGTGAGTGTGCATGCTGTGTGCATGATTGTGGTAGTTACAAGGCTGGAGACGCGAGGGCTACAAGTTATGAGGAATGCGTTCGTGAACGCTCATCTTGCATACCACGATAAGAACGCGAAAGTGCTATGCGATGCTGTTGTCGATTAGCCGCACCACCATCTCGAACAATGCGTAAGTGCAAATAACATCAGCACCCCTTTTGTTTCGCATCTTGCGGCCCGGTGAGCGGCTCGCGGTGGATATGTCCACGGAGAGCGACGAGATGGATATCCACCAGGAGCTGCTGAACATCGAAAGTGTGATCAATCTCACACGCCGGAACGTCGACGATCTCAACGCTCGCTTCGTCGACTTCCAGCAACCTCCACCGATGTACCTGAAAGAATACGACGACCTCACTAAGAAACTGCACGAGTTGGAAGCGCAGAAGCAAGAGCTGCTGGAGCGTGCCAACGGCACCGTAGAGATGACCTGCCCGGAGTTCCCGACACAACCCCACAAACGCGTGGGTGGTGATGCTCAGGCCCGGCCGAAGTTCTTGCGCGCTTATCTTCCGAATCAACAGCGTAGTAGCGTTCCGGTGCGCGAAGGCCAGACACTACGTGATGCTCTCGCCAAGGCGATGAAGCTGCGAAACTTGTACTGCGAGATGTGTGTATGTGCCTACGCTGGCCATACCGACAATGTTATAAACTGGGATGTAGACGTCAGTACACTCGAATATGACGAAATAACTGTTAAGATTCTCGACAAATTTCCCATCCCGATCAGCATCTCGCATAACTTTGTTCGGAAGACCTTCTTCTCGCTGGTCGTCTGTGAGTGCTGCAAACGATTGTTATTCCAAGGATTTCAATGTCGCACCTGCGGTTACAAATTCCATCAGCGCTGTGCAAATGGCGTGCCCCCGCTTTGTCACCACGTAAGTTATATTAATTAGGTTTGAGTGTCCGCTTTTACAACACTTGCATTGCAGATTCTGAGGGCAGATGATTACTACCGGGCATTACTTGCACGTCCAGCTGAACCGTCCGCTGGCATTTTAAATCCGGGCCATGCTGGGCTGGAACTTGGTGGACATCCGCCCGTGTGTCGTAGCGGAACATTAGGGCACCATGACCGCTCTAATTCGGCCCCAAATGTTTGCATTAACAATGCCAAGCCAACATCGGAAGACTGCCCGCGGTCTTTATCACTGAGCCGAGGCGGATTGCCCGACGACGAGCACGCTCAGATCTTTCGTAGCACTCAGCCTTCGCCAACTAGCTCCAATCAACCGCGACGACAACGAGCCCGTTCGGCGGACGAGAGCAAACCTCTCCTGGCACCACGAGAGAGCATTGAGGATTGGGAGATCCCCGCAGACGAGATTCTTGTTGGAGGACGTGTTGGATCCGGAAGCTTTGGTACCGTGTACAAAGCGCGCTGGCACGGGCCGGTCGCAGTGAAAACGCTGAGAGTCAAGATTCCTACAATCGCGCAACTTCAGGCCTTCAAAAACGAGGTAGCGGTTCTACGCAAGACCCGCCATGTTAATATATTACTGTTTATGGGCTGTGTTTCGAAGCCCACGCTTGCCATCGTTACACAATGGTGCGATAGTTCTAGCCTTTATAAGCACTTGCACATTTTCGAATCTAAATTTGAGTTGCTTACACTAATTGAAATCAGCCGCCAGACCGCGCAGGGCATGGACTACTTACATGCCAAGAACATAATCCATCGTGACCTTAAGTCCAACAATATCTTTCTGCATGAGGACCTTACTGTCAAGATTGGCGACTTTGGCCTAGCCACAGCAAAAACGCGCTGGTCTGGCAGCCAGCAATTCCATCAGCCCACCGGCTCCATTCTGTGGATGGCGCCCGAGGTCATCCGCATGCAGGAGGACAATCCGTACAGTTTCCAGTCGGACGTTTACGCATTCGGCATCGTCCTATTTGAGATGCTGGCCATGCAGCTGCCTTACAGTCACATCAATAACAAGGATCAGATCTTGTATATGGTGGGACGCGGATATCTTTCGCCCGACCTGAAAAAACTACGCAAAGATGCAACAAAGGCGTTGCGACTGTTACTAGAGAGTTGCATTCGATTTGCGCGTGATGAGCGCCCACAGTTTAGTGCAATTCGTTCCTCGTTGGAGGAGCAACTCCGGTGCCTACCGAAAATCCACCGCTCTACCTCAGAGCCGAATTTGAATCGGACGCAGCTTCAGTCGGACGAGTTTTATTATGCATGCGCCAGCCCCAAAACCCCAGTCAATTTTGGGCCGGCCAACAACTTTCTCTTCTATTCGTCCGGCACCACAATATAAGCTAATATCATTGGTGCTATCATATTTGGACTAAGTGAGTGCTTCGTGCAGATGTTGTTCTGCGTTGGGTACGATGCGCGCAGGATTTTAATTCCTAGGAAGCTAGGAGGCAAGCAAACCGCGGCGCATGAACTGACCCGACATATTTATTGTTTACATGATTATGTATTGCCGCGTGTTTGTCCGCTCACATATGGCAAAGCAAGATGATACTTGCTTTTGATTTGAGCACTTGAATCCTTTTGTTTGATCAATATTTGTGATTGAGTGTGAACAGTTTCGACGAAAGCAGAGGATGGTGCTTTTATGATACATAAGTTATTGTCATGTAAAATAATATAAATATACGGGAAGAACTGCATGTGTATCATCTTATTCCTAGTTTTCTACGTATCTATACTGTGTGCGCATCTCTGATAACAACTAGTAATTCTACTTACATCGTGTCTCATCATAGCAGTCACCCAATTGAAAGTATCTCCAGTTTACAGTTTATTTAAACTTTTTACATCTTTCACTATCATTAGAGTGTCCAAAGTAAGATCAATCGATTAAACCTAAACAAGGATTGATCAACAGGAACCTTCCTGCGGGAAATTTGCAAAATGTTTAAAACCCTTACAGTAAGTGTGAAAACATGATAGCAACTTAGCCTGCCTCAGAACGGTGAGGCCAGAATATACAAACTATTGAATAAAGTTTGATTCTTTTTCACGTTACATTTTGGCGTAGTCAATCAACCCATAAGTTACAGCGAATCGTACTCGAATGTGGTACATGTTTTGAGTGCTTTCTTTCAAGTCTAATACAAATCAAAACTAATTACTTCCTTGCTTGGACAGACACACATCGCAAGTTGAGATCAGTTTATTCTGGTATTGCTACCATTATGAGTGCCACCTGCTCTACATCGCTGATTACTGTTCATGGCCTCATTATTATATCATCACTTGCAATAACATTTATACGTTCATTGATGTGTAACACGCGAGTAGTAGTTGGGAGAAATAGAAAGTATAATAAGGATGCGTTAATTATGTCCGCGCCAGATCGCCCGTTTCTTTATAGCAAATGGCTTGCACAATTTTATTAAAATACACCTAGTTGAACCACAAGACCTACACATTGGTAATTTACCTAACAATTATTAATATGAGTGTCGCGCACATAACACGCGCGCGCGGTTCCGAAAGGCCGCAAACATGCGAGAATTCCCAATCCAATCATAGACAATTGACGTTAAAAAACAACAGAGCGAAAACGTGAGAAATCTAGTTACAAACAGACAAATTATAAACTGCGTTTGCAGCTCGTTCAATAACAGTCTTGCTTAATTACGGATATAATTAATATTGTTCCATTCGTCAGTACGAAATGCATTCGGTGATGCACGCGCATATTTTGCAAACTGCTACCCCATAACTCGACATTACCTAGCGATAGTGGTGTAGGATAGATAGATGAGCCGACAGTGGTGGAGTGATGAAAGCAAACGTATCCATTTTAGTTCATTTTTCAATTCAAATCAATCAGATATCAAAAAAGAGAAAACAAATTAATCGTAGCAATAAACATCTAGTGTCTAAACAATTAATAAATAAAAATCGATCGTGGTTGTGTACGAAAATGTGAAGAGCAAACACTTAGTGTTTGACTCACGTCCGCCGTTGCATTCACGCCTTCCTGCATTCCCGATTGCTGTATCTCTGTTTATATTTATCCTAAAGTACAATTCATATATTATCGTATTATAAACCGTAATTTAATAATAATATGTGTCCAGGCCGCGACAGACCGGGCGCGCGTGCAGTTGGGCTGCACTCGCATTATTTTATGTTATAATAGTTTCTTGTATATATAAGCAAAATGTACAATCGGTTGACACTAATTGCAAGAAATAAAAAATGTTAAACATTGGCCATCACGTTGGTGGTAGCTACGGTACGATCTCTTGTACGTCACTTTCAAAGACACCATCGGCCCCCAGATTTTAAAAACAATAGGGAGGAGAGAACTGTATAGTGTTTATGTGTAGAGTGGTGTTTGTGGAGTGTTTTACATTGGATTCCATTTCATGTCAGTTTCGGTATCAAATCGCAGAGCGGCTGAGTGTTGTTTCCAATTGGCATTAATGGGTTTGGTTGATATTGTAGGTGCTTGTCATCTGCTAGCGTTGTTACGCAGCAAACGCACTCGACTCACGCCAAAATTTGAACCGCTGCAGATTTACTTTATGGAGTATAATTTTTGTTTTACATTCTGTGTAATTTTTCGCTTTCGCATTCAATTAAATAGTATTATTATAAGTTGTTTGTTTTTTCATCTAACGTGAGAAGTGCGCTTGGGGGCCGGGACATCACATAGCATACTTGCGAGTCCACTCGCGCGCCAGCTCATTATACTTCTCTCGGTCCGTTTTGTATATCCTAGCAATCTCAGGTACCAGCGGATCGTCTGGATTTGGGTCACATAAGAGTGAGCAAATTGATAACAGTACTGAAACAAAAGACAAAACAAATTAGCTGGAATAATCACGAACAAAGGCAGTTTATGCAAACAAACACTTCTAATCGGAAAATGTCTCGTATTAATGTTTGGATTGACGCACATTTGCATGATAGTAACGTATATCACCTTTCAGTCAACCTTGCAACTGACGACTGAATTATTTATTCATTTCATAGGCACCTAAGAACGTGCCTGTTTCGAAATCAATAAATCGACCACTTGCAGCACAACCCGTAAACAAATTGAATTGCTTAATCGCACCATTGTTATCATAATTATAGTGGTAATTGAACTAAACTCACCTTTTGAGATTGTTAGCGCTGGCGACCACTGTGAACGTAATATATCAAGACAAATGCTACCGTTACTGTTTATGTTTGGATGATAGATCCTAGTGGTAAACGCGACTTTAGGGGGCTTAAATGGATAGTCTGTAGGAAAGTGAATTGTTAAGAAGAATACACCTCCTTGATACGGACTGTCAGGCTGCAAGAAGAAAGAAATTATTAGTCAATTGCATCAAGTTTCTAAAACAAAGCACAGATAAACTGTACTAGGCGTGTGATATGCTATCAACTTAAAATTCACTAAACTTATCTAATATGAAAAGACACTAAAATATAATCAATTTTTATGCATTATTCTTAACTCTGTTACGCGATACCTTCTTCACAAGGGTAACAAAGCAAGAATATAATACCAAAATTTTTATGACAAGCATTGTATAAAATGCGATGCTTGACTTATTAGTCACCCACAAGCCCTCCAAGAATGCTTTGTATGTAGGCCAATGAAGCAAGAATTTCATATTTAAATAATTGCTGACAGAGCAAGGTTTCAATGATGGCAAAACATCAACTTGTTTTAACTTACTGGTCCCATAATTGTTGCTTGCCAGTGAAATACTGCAACAGAAAGCAAAAGTTGTATTGATTGTGAAAGTGTTTCAAGAGTTCTATTTTGACTCACAGTCATCTCCAACAGGTCCTGCTGAACATTGTGCTGGAGGGTCTCTGCCAAGGTCTTGCAATTCCTACAAATAGAAATACTTTATTTAATTGAATATTACAATGACTTGCAATCAATGGACGATTTCATCTAATAAAGAGGTTAGGTACCCATGGGGTACTAACTTTCCTAACTCCAACTACATATAGCAAGTCAGGGTGAAATGATTGGAATTGCTTTGTTTTGATACTTCATGAGCAACTAGTTTGACTCATTACCACCATAAAACAACAGCTGTGTGTGTTTGAACTTGGAGAGCAGCAAACTGGTAGGCACAAGATTGTTGCCCTTTTAAAGCTGGAATAAAACGAAGGCTCTGAATGCAGTTTTTTTCGTTCGACACGTGTAATTAAGGAGATTATGTGAGGCGCACATTTCACCCGCGGTATGCAGGAAGGCAAAACGATGAGACCTACCAGAAGGTGACGGGCCGCCCGGGTTGATTCAAACAAGGGGGCCCAAGCTTTCAAGATGAGACACGCGCGCCCAGGCGGCGACGACGAGGTGTGGAACACGCGCTGCCGACCGCCGCCTGGCGCTTCCAGTACGCACAGGGGCCCACTTTTTCACACGTACCTTGTTAATTCGTTTTAAAGCCATTTGATGTGGTGTGTATTAAATAAATACTGGTTCGTTCCACCAGACGACGGGCTCGCAAACCAAGGACCTTCGATAGCCGATTGCAAAGATGGCCACCGTCAAAACTCGCAGCACGACGTAACTCAAATCAGCGCACACGGCGAGCCGAGCGACACACCACTAGTCTCTTGCACGCACACAATGCTGGCGTCCCCCTTCTATCAGTGAGCGTTCGTGCGACCACTGAAGGCAAGAGTGTGCGTGCGAGCTCGACGTACGTTATCCTTACGCAAATCGTCGGGAACGATGAAACTTCGCTTTTCTGAAGCACAGGTTTGCAATGAGCGCAAGAATTTTGCACTCAAAGGCTCTTAGATTGTAAACTGGCAGATCTTCCGGTCTGAACTCTTACGCGAAGACGTGATCGTTGTGAATTTAGATAAATATCATAGAAAACGATGACTGATCACTTCCGTGACTAGGCACGCATTGCAGACAGCTGTAATGACAATTAGTGACAGCCACAGGTTTAATTTGAAAAAGTATTACCTCTACTTTACGTGGGAGGGCGCAATATATAACTTTTGTTAATACATCAATTTTAATTAAATAATTTATTGCGTGGATCAAATAAAACTACTTTAGAAGAAAATGCAGAGAAAACATTATTTACAGAATACAGAAAAATCAATTAAATAAAAAAAAAAGATCAAAGCGCATAATATGCGGTGATTTTCTTACAAAATTGTAATTACACCACTTATCATAATTTTATTGCATACCCCAAAAGAACCTCCTATAAAAGAAAAAGACACTAACATTGTTCCAATATAAGTTGCCCTACTTCAGTTCAGAATGTTACTTCACATTTCTCTTCTCGTAATTTTTACTTTCGTAAACGCAAATCATTCATGATTCGTCACTCAACTTTTATTATTAACAAAACAGCAATAAGAATAATCAAGTTTACAATTATTACAAAAAAATATAATAAGTATAAGTAAAATATTACTAATTAATGTCATTAATTACCCGCAGGAAAAAAACTTGGATAGTTGTATAAGTAATTAGAACTGAATGGTGTTGATTGGATTTTGATATAAGTCAATGTTAATATTTTCTATTTTAATGGTTTTTCCAATCCTGCAGATTATTGCCACCCAATTGGGTTTTAGATCCTTTACTAGAGAGATAGATAAGCCCTAAGACCGGGAATTGAACCCGGGTCTCTCTATTCTTACTCCTGTTAATGGTAAAAAGAAGAATTTTAAGTTTTTAAGCAATTACTCTACCTTGACAGAAATGAGGTTTGCAGGCAATTAATAATCTTGAAACTTTTTAATATATTTGAGAGTAATCAAAGTATGAACATAATAAAGTTTGATCTATATTTGCGAATTAAAACTAGATGGTTAGAACCAATTCTATGGTTCTAACTTTGGATTTTTGGACTTTATGTGTTATATTTTTAAGTATTTTGTAATAAATTCTAATTCACTAATTGTTAATTACACGCTTTGAGCGATTTTGAATTCAATGCCAAAGTTTGTAAGCAACCTTGGTTTAGACTTTATTTGCCAAGCAGTTATTGTAGAAAAAATGCTTTCTTTATTAATTAATATTGTCACCTGTGTCATACCAAATGTTTACAGACAAGACAAAAGTTGTTGAACTTGTTCTTAAAGTAAGAATTTCCTTCATTCTAGAGAATTGCCACGCATACTTTAGATATATTGGTAAATAGTAGAACCTTCCAACAATTTCCATACATCGACGACGTCGTTGTCAGCTGCGTGCATGACTTTTCATTCCTTCCAACTCGCGGTTCAGTCAGTTCTCTGATGGTGAGCCGCGCCGCACGCGAGATCGTCTTTATGTGTGGTATCACATCGATCAAATCTATCTAATCTAATCTATCTCATCAATGCGCAATCATTATAGTTGCTGACCTGCGGACTTTCTGAGTGTCAGTGAAGTGCGCGAATTTAAATAAAACAAGTGAGTATCTGCTAACTTTACTAAGTGCTTTCTTTTTTTGCAAATCACAGACACACAGATTCGAATACCACTAAACTAATTGTGTTTGCAAATCGCGAATGGCTTCAAGATGGAAAATTATGAATAAAATTATTTCGATGTGATTTTCCCGATACTGATTGCATTCGTGCATTGCACGTATAAAGCAATTGCAGCACTGCGAGTAGAAAGTTACCAAAGTTTGCGCTTGTCTCGAGTCTGAGGTCTTCTCTCTTCACGCTCTCGACACATGCAGTGCATTCGTGCATTTTACGTAATTGCAGTCTGATTACGCGTCATACTATCATGACTTTCAGCAATGTGCGACTTTAATAACTGCATCAAAGTGTATTAAAACAACCACAACTAAATTAGTTTCGGTGCGTGCAAACAAAAATTATATAATTTCAAGACATGATTTACTTTCTGTGTAACTATCATCGCATTCAATTCAAGTCTAATTTTCTAAGCAATTTTTTACATTTCCTTGCTTTACTTTAATTTTTTACAATTGAAATCTATTGTTCTTTGTTCTAATAGAAACTGAATATGAAATGGAGGGTCTGGTGGTTATTCTTATAAATATTGATTTTAAATGGCTAAATGTGACAATAAAGACCTGACACTTTAAATAAAAATTAGTTTAAAATTAGATTATTATTATAATGCGTGATAACAGCTTGAATTATAAATTACACTCACCAACATATATTAGATGATGTTAGATGTACAAATATTAGTTTAATGAATTTATTGTCATTTCACTACGGAGTAAGCTTTGAAATCATTAACATTTTCTTCTTATAGATGCAATTAATTACAATTATTTTACTTTTAGCTGTGCGTCGGCCAGAAATATTTAAAGTAATCATGACTGTCTTTTTGCATCCGGATGCTGGAAAAACCGAAGTCGAAGACGTCGACGTTCAGGATGGTACGAATGGAAATTGCTATCCGTCCAAGAGATCTAAAGTAAGTGCTGAACTTTCTCTCAAACTTTTTATTCCTTTGCCAGTGGTTCTTAACATAAGCATTATCAAAAACAACAAAAACGTACTCTGTGCTTGCTATTGTTACAATGTCAAAGGGATGTGTGGGTGATTGTCAGAGAATATTAACTCACTTGACTTTTCAAGTTCATATTAATCATAGGTAGCTACCTAGAGATCAATGTTGTGTTAAATTTATACACAATAAATAACGCAGACAGGAAATTCAACAAACCTATTTACTTGCTTATGGTATAAACTCTCTTATGCTTGTGGAAAGCTACTTTCTTCTTGCATCTATGTCTTGTAAATTGCCAATTTCTTTCGCTTGCATGCAGGTATGCAATTGTCTCGGCGTACAATATAACACGTTTCGTTTTGGTTTGTTTATCAGCTAATCCGTTCCTTCACTAATCAAAGAAGAAGTTAATATGCAAGTTAATTGGTTGATTTTTGTTTGGCTTGTCTTTTACGCTGCATGGAATGCCATTATCAAGTGTACTTATTACATACAGAAAATTGCAATTAACAGAGCAATTGCAATTTTCTGTATGTAATAAGTACACTTGATAATTTCTATCGAGAATCTAATTTAATATGATAATTGTAAACCGTTTTGAATTTTACTATCTTTGTGGTATTAATTAAATTAATTGGTCTGCTTGTGACAGTAGAAATATTTATAGAGAAAGTAGATATATTTTATTATTAATTTCTTTCTTTTTATTTGAGAAATAAAATTTGTTTCCATCTACCGTTAAAGCCTATTTTTCTCGGGTAATATTTATCATAATTGAATTTAAATTTTTTGATATTATTAATCTGACATAAGAAGTGATTTATTTTTGTACTTTTCTCTTCTTAATTCCGCATTTTAATTATTGCTTTTAGAATTAAAAAATGCCAGCGATTTGAAATCATGATATATTCTTTCATAAAATGAGATTATTACAATAGAAATCTATTTTTTGCGAAATATAAATTTAGATTCAATAATCTGACACAGACTTTTACGATAATTTCAATCAAATATGTTGTTGGTTTTTTCCTAAGTTTAGTTCTATCTGAGAAAATAGTATAACTTATTAATTAATATAAATAGTAATTAATTATAATTAATTTTGTGGCTGATAATTTAAAAATTAAGTACGAGAAGTATGAAATGAGATGAATTATTCATTGCCTGGCGACTAGAAGCATTCAAAATTAGTCTCAAATCAAATTTTATTTTGAACTAAATAAATTTGCATTAGTCATGGTCACAATTCGATTACAATAATTATATCGCTGCTATATGTAATCGTTTTATTACTCTGGCAAAGTGACTACGTGTTATGAATTACCCAATTATCCACTTTAGCAATTGACTTACAAACCATTTGCAACTCACACCGATTCACTCCTTGCATAATACCGTCACGTTATTCTCTGAAACCTGCGTAAACAGTTCATTACCAAGATCTGGCTTTCTATAAACCAACCACAACTAAAAACAAGAACGCTTTCTTTGATTCTCTAAATATCCTCTAAAATCACCTCGCTTTCTTTTAGTTTTATTTCTTGGTTTCGCAGATAGCACGCACTAAATACTATTCATTATATTAACAAACTCTTAATTATGTTTAGAACACGTAATTATTAATTTCATTCTTTAGCTTTCGGACATCAAGGATCTCTTTGAGTCACTCAATAAAGAACTGCTCACATCTGGTGATGATATCGTAGACGCCAACCAAAATCAGGACGAAGAACAACGTGAGGAAGAGAAACTTCGGCGTCTTCTTAATTTTAGCGAAGCACCATCATACCTAGCGCATAATAAATACATTTTATCGGGTTACCGAGGACTCTTGACAACTAAATTATGCATAGAAAGGTAATACAACTAGGTGATATTAATTGCTTTGGATATTGATACGTTGTGGTTTTTTAGTATTTTTTGGTGGACCAACGAAACAATAAACATCTGGTCGCACATCTTTGGTTTCTGCCTCTTCACAATGCTGACTTTTTACGATGTTTTTGCACTGGGCGTCGATGCTGCCAACACCGATAAATTTATTATTGCTCAGGTGTTGGTTTGCTTCATGGTAAGAGCTGTGCATTAGCATCCATTAATATTCAAACGCTAAGCGTATGAAAACAGAATATTGGATTAAATGCCATTAAATA
The DNA here is from genome assembly GCA_027575565.1 of Diploeciton nevermanni. Lineage (NCBI taxonomy): Eukaryota > Metazoa > Arthropoda > Insecta > Coleoptera > Staphylinidae > Diploeciton > Diploeciton nevermanni. The sequence continues at coordinate 29,960 of JAODIE010016466.1, forward strand.
GCTCATCAATTGAATGAACATCATTTTCGTTGTAGGTATGCATGATGCTCTCAGCACTTTACCATACGTTCTCCTGCAGATCCGAGTCAGACTTTCATTGCTTCCTCACTTTCGACTTGTTTGGCATTGCCTTGAGTTTATATGCGATTTATATTTCCGGAATCTACTTCGCATTTTGGTGCCATCCCGTAAGACATTCAATTAGTTTACATGCAAACAGTACCAAAATTGCTTTTAATTGCTTTTAGGGACTGCGACATTTTTATATATGGACCGTGTCGATGATATTTGCGCTTGCGATGGCTTTACAGTTACCACGTTTTAATGTCGATGCTACAATTAAAATGTTGATGTTTGTGGCGTGGGCCGCATATGGTGTGGTCCCAACTGTGCATTGGACTATTGAGATGGGTGGTTTCAGACACCCTGTTGTTACTGTAAGTCGCAAAATCAAGTATTGTATCAAGTATTGAGTTGTTGCTCATTCTAATATCACTTTTAGTTGTTACTTCCAAGAGTCCTGGGAATGTATTTTATTAGTGGCACTGCATTTTTCGTTTATGTGACCAAAATCCCAGAACGTTTTGCAGCTGGAAAGTTTGACTTCTTAGGACATTCCCATCAATGGTGGCATGTTATTATTGTGGCGGCTTTGTATTTTTGGCACTGCTCAGGCGTTCTTTACGTTAATTACAGGATGAATCACACATGCGCAGATAGTATGCAGATAGATTTCTACTAAGTTTGAGATCTATGCTGCAAATGGCATTGTTTATAATTTAATAATCAAATTTAAATTTGGATTAGTAAAGATAGTCCTAGGTAGTTGTAGTTTCATCTTCTATTGTTTTGTTTTTTGAAAAAAAAAAAACAAAATTAGTTGAACATGTTGTTTCTTTTGCTTTGTTGTTGTTAGTTCGTAGATTAGCAAACATCAATGACTCTTAGGTGTTGATTATGAAGAAGAAACAAAACTTTTTACGCTGGAAATCACTAAATATGAGATTTTATGAGATATTAAATGATAAACAATGTAATATTTATGAGATTGGCTCTGGTAAATATATCTGTGATATTTTGAGCCTTGTTAATTCGGTTATTTACATCAGTTATCAGTAATTCTTTACAAACTAAATAATTGTTATTATTACGTGATTTTTACATAAATCATGAACAACTAATACTAATAATTTATTAATAAAATGTATCTTCTCCAGAAGGTAACAAGCCGAAAATGTTTTATTAATAAATTTTTAGTAAGTGTCATATTCGTAAACATACTCAACGACATTCTGAATTAATTCATAGCTAGTAAGATATAAACCACCCTTAGTGGCACAATTTAAAAAGTGCTGCAGTAGTGTCAGACTTCACGCCCCATTAATCAAAGAAAAAATTTAAAAAGACGTCGAAATCCCAAACTTGGTAGCAATATTTAAAGAATGAAGCAGAACGGAATTCTTTAAAATTTCAATGGGAGCGTAAGCTCCGCCCCTTTGGACATATACCCCCAACTTCCACATCTTCTTGAATTTTGAATACAAAGAGTAAAACATTATTTTCCAAAGAATTCCAAAAAATCAATCAAATGAAAGAAAAAGATCAAAGCGCATATTATGCGGTGATTTTCTTACAAAATTGTCATTACACCACTTATCATAATTTTATTGCATACCCCAAAAGAACCTCCTATAAAAGAACAAAACACTAACATTGTCCCAATATAAGTTATAAGTTATAAGTTCAGCTCAGAATGTTACTTTACATTTCTCTTCTCGTAATTTTTACTTTCGTAAACGCAAATCATGAATTTGTCATTCAACTTTTATTATTAACAAAACAGCATACCTACATTACATATTACACTTGCAATACAATTAAAGATACAATTTTATCAGAGAAAACACTGGCACTAAACAACTTCATCAATATTATTAGCATCGGCAATAATGCCAATAGAAGTTTGTTATCAAATACTCTTTTGCAGCCGGTCATTGAACACAACAATGCTTATATTATTGATGGTCACTGTGAAAACACTGCAGACATTTTGGAGAAAGTTAATAAGAAGAGAATGTTTCTTCCGCCCTACAATTGGATAATCATCAACCCGAATAAATTTGTGTACAATACTTTAAAAACACTTAATATTTGGGTGAATTGCAATGTTAATTTATTAAATTGGGATAAAAAGAAGAGAAGAATTCATTGTTCAAAGGTTTATAAAGTTAGAGCAAGAAATTCATCTTTAATAATGGAAGATTATAATGACAAAAAAGAGTATTCTATTTTGCAAAGAAGAGCATTCAGGAGAAACAATTTAAAGCAGAGTTTGATTACAATGAGCCTTGTTATTACTGATAATGACACTTATAATAATTTTGGAGATCGCAGGTACATTTTCTAGACATTAATTTTATCCACTCTTAATTTGTTTTTTTATTAATTTAAGGCAGAGATTTGTTGATATGTATACAAAAATTAGTTATATCTTGTTTTTTCACATTGCTGATTTGTTTAATGCATCAGCTAATATTATTTATGAAAAAGAATGGGGCTTTCGTAAACCTGATGGAACTTTTGATGGGTTAGTGGGACACCTTATATCGGGACAATCTGATTTTGGAGGTATTTTACTTAAATTTTCTTGACAAATGCATTAATTTGGTAATAATTCAGGTACCGCAATATTTATTAACAAAGAGAGACTTTCGTTAATTACTTTTGTTACACGTGCAGCCTTAAATTGCATCAAGTTCGTCTTTAGACAACCAAAACTTTCCGATGTTACTAATCTATTCGTGTTGCCATTTTCAATGGGCACTTGGTTCGCCGTTGGTTGCACTGCTATTTTATTAATTGCTACGCTGTTTATTTCACTAAAGTGGTATAAAAAAAAAGATGATTTTCATGTTAATTCAGTAGATGGAAGAAGGAGTAATGATGATTTTCTGGATGCTTTTGAAGTTATTATTGCTGCAGTGAGTCAACAAGGTTCTGCTGTAATTCCACAAGATTTGATTGGGATTACTGTTACGTTCATCACTTACTTGACTTGGTTGATTCTATTTGTGTGCTACAGTGCGAATATAGTTAGTCTTTTACAATCGCCATCACAGAAAATCCACACTTTGGAAGATATGTATAAAAGTACTTTGCAGTTCTCGAAAGTTTACTACCTAAAATCATATTATGAGGTAATCATTACATTGTAACACCTCAAAAGAAAGTAATAATGTATAAATGTAGCTAATTATTATCATATTTTGATTTCAGTCGTATATATCTACTTTTCCCAAATTGCAGAAAGCAATTTATTACGAGCGAGGGTTGAGGAACAATTCATTTTTTGACTTCTACGAAGCTGTTTATGCGATAAGAGATTCACAAATGGCGTTTGCAACTGATAAACATCAAATATACGCTATAATAGGTGCTAGTATCAAAGCTAAATATTCTCTCTTTTATTGATCTGGTTGATTAACCTTTCAGATAAAATTTTTACCGAACCAGAAAAGTGTAGTCTTGATGAAATAGCGTTTAATCCGGGCAGTGTTGATCTTTACAATCCAGCTAGTAAAAAATCACCATATTTAAAACATTTCAAACTCTCGTAAGTATTAATTGCTGAAAACTCTGAATTACTTGGAAGTACACGTTTTAGTTTTCTGCTGTTTGCTGAAACTGGCTTAACAAAACGCGTCGTTTCTATGTATACCACTCCTAAACCAGACTGTTACTCAAAGAGTCCGTTTGAAAGTGCTGAATTTAAAGCATGTTGGCCTTTAATTCGAGGATTTTTATTTGGAATTTGCATAGCAGTCCTTATTTTTGTTTTAGAGTATATAGTTTTTAGGTTACAGCGATTGAATATTCGGAAATAGAAAAAGCAGCATATATTTTTAAAATATTTTGCTTTTTCTGTAAATGAATAAAATTAAATACTAAGATCTATCTATTGAAAGCAACTAGGATAACATGGAATTGCATTGTAATAGCACCAAATAATATTATGAGTATAATATGTAAGTAGTTTGACCTTATCAAACTTACTTATCAAACTTTATTGATATTTCGAAAAAAATTGAAATATCCGAGCTTTGCTTCTGAATGAACCAAGTACTTTTGAACACTTTTGTAGTGAAACAAAATGTCGTCATCCAGTTAAGTATGTTATGCACATTTCTTGCAATTTGCAAAACGGTTTTCTAGTCGAAAATGTTGAACTATCAGTAATCAAAGTGAATCTATTCACAACGCACGTAGAAACAAATAAATGTATTTCGAGTGTGCAGTTTAAACAATTTGAGTAATTTTCTCTATGCAAAACAATGTTTTTTACGTTGGTATAGAGTTGTAATTGCTGCATAAAAGTCAAGTGTACGGTGTCAGTAATCGGCATTATCGGCACATCCGGTAATTTACATCAGTTATTAGTAATTCTTTTCAAAGTAAATCTTTAAAGAAGGAATCAAAAAGAAACTCTTTACAATTTCAGACTTTAAACTAAATTAATTGAAAAGAAAATTTTAAAAGACGCCAAAATCGACAAGAACACATGGTCGTGACGTCAATAGCCGCGTAAGCTCCGCTCCTTTAGACAAATACCTCTCAACTTCCACATTTTCTTGAATTTTGGCCCAAACTTAGTAGCAATCTTTAAAGAGTAAAGCAAACAGAAACTCTTTAAAATTTCAAACTTCAGACGCAATTAATTGAAGAGAAAATTAAAAAAGACGCAAAAATCTGACAGGACCAAGTAGTTATAAAATCACGCTGTTTTATAATAAATTTTTAACAAATTATTTTTGTTTTAATTGCTATTAGGCTAAGACGTCCAATATCCCATTATGTATCAAATTATTATAATTAAAAAAAATTGTACTAAAAAACTACAAAAATTTAGAAGCAAAAACCCACTGGAAAGCAATTTTAACACACTTCTACATTCTTTAAACAAAATTATTAATTTTTCAATGTTTCAACTGAAGAAGTATCCAAAAGTCTGAATAAAAAATTGTAAATTAATTATGAACTGCATAATATATTATTTATTTATAATAAAAAACAATTCTTACTATTATTATCTTGTTATTATTTCTTCTTAAATCACCCATGGTTTGACAAACTCTCCAAAAGCCTTAACTCCTTTTCCGTTTGCTTCGTAGTAGGGTAATTCCTCACATCTTTTCAGCCAAGCCAAAAGATCATTGAACTTGGCATCAATTGGCACAAGATAAACCAAAGAAGATACAGATGCAATGAGAGATAAATCTGCGATAGTTAAATCATCACCCGCCATCCACTTTTTGCCAGAAAGAAACTTGTTGAGAAAGTCATACTGTTCAATTACTGCATTGCGTTGCGTATCGCTAGGTCCTTTCTGATTGAAATTCCACATTGGGAACTACAAAAAACATATAGAGAAAAAACATACTATACCACAACTTGGAATATACTTACAACAATGCTTCGGAGATTAAAGAAAACATTTCCTGAATCAAAATGTAACCTTTGATCAACAACAGCGCGCTTTGCCAAATCTTTAGGATATAACGAATCATCCTTCCCGTATTTTTCAACTAAATAGGCACTGATAGCGTGGCTATCCCAGACAATAGTACCATCTTGATCAACAAGCATTGGAACTGTATGTTGAGGGTTCATCTAAGGTCAATTAAATCATATGCTCAAAACTTAAGCGTTCAATCAAAACTTACTTTTTCATATTCTGCTGTTTTTTGCTCCCCTTTGAGAAGATTCACTTTAATGTGTTCCAATTTAATTCCGAGAGCTTTCTCTACCAGCATTACAGCCCTGGCAGGTGGACTAAGGTCCAACATGTACAATTTACCGACAGCCATTCTCTGACACTCGTTTCCAATGTTGTTCACTGATCAACTAAGCAGTTATCATCGGACGGTTGCATTTAATACTCACGAGGCTTTCTGACGACTGGAAACCGGTTACTAACCGGAATAGGACAGAACTTTCATTATGTCTAGTCCTGTGGTGCAATAGGTACATTTATTCGTTAATAATTTTTATCTTATCTTTCTGAATTTCTATTTCATATCAAGCATTCGTTACGAAATACTAACAAATCCAGTAATTAAATATTGGGCACCAAGATTGAGACAAATTGGACAGCCCTCATTATTACTGCCTTATTACTTGTTGACACTCATCTAAAACCTGTTTCCATATTACTAGATAGTTACAGCATATTATTACAATAACGGCAACTTGTTTTACTCACAGATGCACACCGAATCCCTACAGTTGGTAACAAGAATTGAATTCTGTCAAAATGAAACCGCAATTATGTGGTCATATTACAATATAATGGACGACAATTATGAGCAAGATGCCATTCTTCTTTATATGATCATTATAAATATCTAGACTTTAAATTAGTATTTAAGTGACGTGAGTAAACTTTGGATCACTTAATTAATAAAAAAATAATTAATAACCGCTGTTTGAAGATTATGGCAGTTTAAATTGGCTGGATAGTTTGGATAATATCATTCATTAAGAAAGCACAAGAACATGTATTTAAAAAGCTATCTTAATTCATATATTATTATGAGCAATCGGCGCGACTTAGGATTCTATGTAGCTTGATACTTTGCGTTATAAGCATCTTCCTGTAATAATAATTGAATAAAAAAAAAGAGTTTATTATTATGCCCAATAACAAAAATTTGCTTAAAGCAATAACGGTTTAATAAAGGCCTCAAATTTGGCCAATCCTTTAGCATTAACATCGTAGTATGGCAGCTGTTCACAACGCTTGAGCCAAGCAAGTAATGCACTAAAGCCAGGACCAACTGGTACGATGACATTCATTGAGGAAACAGAGGTGATAACGCTAAAATCAGCTATAGTCACATTATCACCAGCCATCCATTTGTTGCTATCAAGAAACTTGTTTAAAAAATCATATTGATTATTGAAAGCAGCACGTTGTTTCTCCGAAGGACCTTTTTCTTGATATCTAATTGCGTTGATCTTCAATTATATAAAAAAATATGACTAATTCGTTTTCTTAGGGTTGAAATAGATAAGTTTGAAATACTTACAGCAATTTCACGAACAAGAGTAAAGAGATTTCCACTGTCAAAGTGCAATCTTTGATCAATCACTGAACGTTTTGCAAGACTCTTGGGGTACAAAGCATCATTCTTGCCGTATTTACCAACGAGGTAAGCATTGATGGCATGGCTGTCCCACACGGTGGTACCATCTTGATCAACATAAAGTGGGACTGTATGTTGTGGATTCAACTGAGAGGAAGAATTATTCAAAGTAACAACTTTTTCTTACTTATTCCTATCAGTATTTCTTTACCTTTTGGTATTCTGGTGTCATATGTGCTCCGGTTGCAAGGTTGACAATAATATGTTCTAGTTCAATGTCAAGGGCTTTAGCAGTTAACAACACAGCTCTTGCTGGTGGGCTAGCTTCAATTAAGTACAATTTTCCTACAACCATGTTGAATTTGGTTGCTAATTAAATTTGAAACTGACCACTTTAGACACGTCTTTTTGAATACTAGATTTTCAACGTTACTAGCATACTTATATATCACAAACTTTGAAGCTTTGAAACGTGTAAAAAAAATCTAGAAACTTCTATCGGGTTTAAAGTCTAGTGTCAAGTGAAAAAAAAACATCAATTTAAGCAAATTGAAATTATCAAATTGAAATTGTAATTGCATTCTGAAGTGTTATATTACCATGCATGTACTAAGGTGTTTTTTAATTGACCATAGGAACGACAAACATTACAAATGGTTGTTGGCAAATAGAAATAAGAGACCAAGATATAAATGCAAGTTAACATTACAGGTTTATGAAGCACTTTAGCAGGATTTGTAACTATAACACATTATATGATATGTATTTAATGATAAAACGTGTTTGTGAATTATTGGTTTAATAAAATATCGCAACCAAGCCTTTTATTATTCCCTTATATGATTTTCAATACGATAGACAGATAATAATTTGTATCATAAAATTTATTGGCCTAAGCATGGTTTAATAAGCTCGGCAAATCCTTTAAGACCCTTGGCATTAGCCTCATAGTAAGGCAATTGCTCACATCTCTTCAACCAAACTATCAAATTCGCAAACTTCGCAGGAATGGGCACAATATAAGCCAGAGAGGAAACAGTGGAGACAATACTTAGATCAGCAATAGTTATTTCATCACCAGCAATCCATTCCTTGCCATCCAAGAATTTGTTTAAGAAATTATACTGATCATGCATAGTAGCCCTGTGTAGATCGCTCACACCTTTCTTGTTTTGGAAAAACATTGGGGCCTTAAAATAGCACATGTTACTTAATATAACAGAACTCCGCATTTTGTGTGTACTTACAATAATTGCTTTCAAGTTAGCAAAAAGATTACCAGAATCAAAATGCAACCTTTGATCAACAACTGCACGCTTTGCAAGGTCCTTTGGGTAGAGAGAATCAGTCTTCGCATATTTCCCAACCAAATAAGCAAGGATAGCATGGCTATCCCAAACAATGGTGCCATCTTGATCAACATAAAGTGGAATGGTATGTTGGGGATTCATCTAAATTCAAGTTTTACAAAGTTAAATTGTAGTTTACTTAAAACTAGTTGGAAATGAGTCCATACCTTCTCATATTCGGGTTTTCTATTCTCCTGAGCTCTGGTATTGACGATAATATGTTCGAACTCAACACCCAAAGCCTTCTCAACTAGCAAAACTGCCCTTGCAGGTGGGCTAAGTTCACCCATGTACAATTTACCAACAACCATCTTCAATCTGCTCTAGTGATTCAGCAAACTTTCACACTTAAACCTGACTTTATCAAATACTAATCGACCAGAGCCATGCAGAATTTATACAGCTGGTACGCGAGAAATCTGAGAACATTGTTGATTAGTGCATATATTCGTTGCATTATCTTTGGTATCAAATATTTTCAACATCTCATCAGTGGTACGGCTTTATTTACAGAATACTTGGAATTGGATATGCTTTGAAACATAATTATAAATATTAGGCATTGGTCACATGATAAAATAGAATCCGTTGATAGTAAGATGATTAAAGAAAATAGTTAAATAGATAATTAATGCTGAAGATTACCTTTCTTGCCAGTAACATATGAATCACTGACACGCACTGTTTTATTATATAATATTTAAGAGCATGTATGTATTTCTTTGCAAAAATAATAAATAATATTGTACATCAACAATAAAAGCTAATTGCTTAACAGTATATAGATCAGATTGCGCCTCACGGTAGAAACAATAACTTGTTATTACACAACTACATTAATATGAAATAAAGTTAGATTACATTATGCATTGGTATAAATGAATATCAAAACAATGATTACTGCGAATAGGTACTACGATGCAGCTTTGAAATTCATGTAATCATGCTGAGCAGTGGATTTTTGCAGGACATGACTACAACTTGGCAGATTCATGTACTCCTGATGCTCGTTGGTCTTTTCTGATTCAGTCTTGGTTACTTTGGAGTCCTCAGACTCATCACACAGTCTTTGGTTTGATATTTGGGACATGTGTTCATGAATGGTGAAGAGTTGTGGCGATGTGGCAGTGTCAACCTCATCAACATCTAAAAAGTAAAGAACAATGTTAATTCAGACTTGACTACTGATTGATAGAATCGGTTGAGATTGCACTGATACATACCTGGCGATATTGGTAGACCATTTGGCGGAAAGTGAATGTAAAACGGGTCCAATCTTTCAAAATTATCCATATTTGGTGGATGTGCTAGAGGAATCTTTACAGGACGAGGTGTTGGTGGTATTAGGTAGTTGTTGAAACCGCTCATTGGTGTTGATTTGATATCTTCCTCCATTGGAGCCAGAATAATCTGAGCGAATAGAATATTTTTGTAGAAACTGGTTTAAATTATTATAGCACTCAACCAACCTTTCTCTCATCATGATCAGAATGAGTCCCACTATCTCCAAGACTACATCCACTGATAGTACTCATGGTCCCAGATGAAGCACTACTAGCAGTACTCTGCAGACTTAAGCTGCTAATTGGTCGCACGTCACTGGCAGCTGCCACCCCAACAATAGCCTGCTTAAATCCCTCCTTAAGATCCAGTTCTTGTTTCTCCCGAAACTGGTACGAATTATGATGTGCGAAACCAAAGATCTTCTTAAATCTCTCAAACGGGCTTGATTTCTTCCCGTTGTGTTTCATGTCCCGTTGAATTTGTTCATACCTAAGACGCATTTCCTTAAGTTGATCCTGTTTCTCTTTGAATGATTTTTGTACATCATTACGATTCTGCCACTCTGCAACCAATTGCTCAGTCTGGGCAATTGTGTGAACATTGTTTTTAAAATCATTGATAATCTCAGCTAATTCCACTTGTACTTTATCTTCTTTGACAAGCGAGGACTTCTTTGAATGGATACTTTGAAGAGACGAATGATGTTTGTGCTTGCGTCTCTTTTGTTTGTCGTCTTCTTTATGGGATATTTTTGTGATCACTTCAACTGATTGCGACTTTGTGCTTGGTTGTTCTGCAGATTTAGATTTTAATGCCCTTGAGAGTAGATTGTCCTCTATTCTGGTTTCCGGGAGAGAGGAAGATGTTACTCTGCTATCAGCCAAGGTAAAATTCTGGTAATTGTGGTCTTGTTCTGAAATATCTGGAGATTTTAAAGTTTGATCCATAGCTATGTAGAAATTCTGAGGATCTTCTGAGCTTTCGATAAGAGGAGTTGTTGGGGCGGATTTAGACATAAAATTTACAGGCTTAGGAGCCGGGCACATCTTGTAAAAGTCATCCATTTGTAATAACTCTGTTTTCTTTGGTATTAAATAATGTTCCTCTTCTTCGAGTTTTTGTTCTTCTCCTTTCTTTACTAGACTGACATTGCTATTTTCTATGTTAGTAACCTTGTCAGAACTGTCTTGACTTGCTTTATCCGACGTAACTCCAGTCAACTTCTTAATTTTGGAATATACAGTCGCTAATTCATTCATTTTCATGTATCCTTTCAACATAGTATTGATTTCCTTGTGGCCCACATTTTCAGCAATATCTGCTGGGCTAAAATCTTGCACATTGCGAATTTCACAGGCTAAGTCACCTCCAGGGCAGTCCAAAAGTTGGGAGGTCAATTTTTCCAGACCAAAACGAGCAGAGAAGTGAAGAAGAGTTGGAAACAACTCACAAACTGAAAAAAAATTCGAAATATTAGTATTCTATGCTGCCTATATTAAACGCATATCATGTTTGATAAAGTAATACAGTGTGTTTTGGATTGTCTACGTCAAACTTCTTCAACAGGTGTTTCAACGGATTGCTGTATTGATTTTGGTAAAACCCGGACATTCAAGATCATCTCAACTCACCGTGCTTACTCCCAGCTGGAGAATCGTTATTAGCAAACAGGTTGAAATTGGGCGGAACATTCTTTTGAAACATATAGACCAACCAGTTATCCAATTGTTCGGAATCGTGCGGACTGAATCCCAAGCTCTAAAATAAGCAAGAAAAACTCATTCAACTCTTGATAAAAACCCTTTGATTTGCATTCTAGCATGGGCATGGAACACTCTTCAATTGATTATACAGCTCAAAGGCCCCTGAGATAATTTTATCCTCACTCACCTGACACATAAACTCTACCGGGTTGTTAGTAGAGCGTAAAATTTGTTCTAACTCTCTGAGTCGGCTTTCACACTTGATGGGGCGCTTGCCGATGAAGCTGCCATTCTTCTCGACTAGAATATTGACGATGGCCGAGACTTCAAGGAATTTTTCCGGTATCGTAAATTTCAGCGTGTACGGATTTCGGCGTTTCACGTTTTTGATCTCGGCCATCTCCTCGTTCTTCACAATGCTGATCTTAACAATATCCTCGTGCAGCAAAGGATACTCTAGCATTATTAGGACGGATGTTTGGCCATACCTAATCTTCTTGGGAGCAATTGAAAACTGAGAATTCTCTTCGGTTGCGATAGACGACTGTTGTTTCCAGATCTTTGTAAAGATAGCAATTGCAGAGCCAACAAATTCATGAGTAAAGTTCTGGTCCTGATCTTGTCCTACAGACCGACGTTGCCATTGTAGGTAGGACGGAAGAGCTTCTTTGTGTAGATCTGTAATATCCTCATCGGAGGTTCCCAATTGCAGAGCTAGGATACGGTCTGGGAGCAGAAGTTTGGGAAGGTTGAGCGGTGACTTTGAATTTTCTGTGATCTGTTCTAGGAACTGAGGACACAGAATTATTAGTTGAAGTTTTACTGATTGTGCACGTTCTGTAATGTGGTGGAGGTTGTCAGTCGAAGTGAGGACTTCTTCAAGACCAAGGTGTCTGATTCTGAAATTAATGAAACAGAATGATTGTAGCGCAGATTGTCATGAAATATGAGTGGTCAATATTTACTTGTACGGTTTCCTGTTGGCATTTTGGCTGATTTGTTCGAAGTAGGAGACAAAATATAGTGCCCACAAATTGGCAGGCTCACTATCCTTGGCAGAAATAATTAAGATGTCTTCCATGTCTGTTCTTTTCACCACACCTTAAACAAGAACATCGCAATTCACTCTCCACACTCATTGGTTTAAATTCAATCTTCTTTACTTTTCATTTATAAAGATATCTAATAAAAGTAAGTCAACAGGAATAGAAACATTTGTTTCATCATTATTTCTTCTACTTTTTGTACATTGACAAAAAGATTAATGACTCTTCATTTTGAAAATAAACCCTCACTTGGCATCCATCAATACGACGAGTAATTGTCTAAATTTACTCAGTCACATAAGAAACCTAAATACCAATAATACGCCGCAAACGAACATAAAAATGAAGAAAAAACGAAACAATTACTTGGAAAACTATTCAGAAGAAAATAGATAGAGGACATTAAGGAATGAAAAAATATCTTTGTACATGACATTGTCCAAGTAAAGTACTAACAATTACTCTATTCATAGTCAATCAATGTGCCTTTGTATAAGCTCCATCAGCACATTCAATAAAAATATTACCATGTTGTTTCTTTTAAGTTAAAAAACGCAGCTGCTTTTATGCGAAATTTTATATTTTTGGTTTTCATTTCAATTTATTTTTCAATATTTGAAGAGTCAGTCAAATTCACGCCTACAGCCTGTTTTTTGTTAAATAAACTCACGACATTTTGAAAAGGAAAATACCAGATTGCAAATGTCCATATTGTGTGTTTCGGTGTTGGCTTATGTAGCAAATGGGGGATATCTTTGTTTTGTGTCCTTTCATCCCCTCGTTATTTAAGGCACGTGTTTAGGGCACGTCGCACACATGAGTGCCTTTTCCACACATTCCGACGCTTTTTGTTTGTATATTTTATTAAAACAAACACAACACTGTGAAATAAGTAAAGTTGCAAGATATTTTCAAATAAAGTTATTATTAACTATAATGCTTTGGGTTGATGTTATCATAAAGATGCATTTTACACAAATATTTGTTTACCGTGCAACTTCCTTCCTGTCCTTTCTGCTTTTTACGAGATGAAAAACTCGAAATGACTGCACCAGCCAAGATTGACGCAAACTTAAACAACTTTCAAGCATCAGAAGAAGACTTTAACATCTTGAAGCCTTCAATGTTTATATTCTACGTCTGCATGCAATAGTTTGTTTACAGAGCACAATAAAACTAGTCTTTCAACTTTCATAATTTCAGCTTGTAATTCAAATGCGCAGAAAGACTTCTCTATTAATATGAACAATAATAATTCGGATGGACACAAAAATATCTTCAACCGGAAACATCTTTTTCGTCTTGGTCTGCGTCTTGCAATTCTTTAATGCCATCTGCTTCAATTTGGTTGCTTTGTTTTCGCCACGAGAATAATTCATGAGTAATTTTTCTTTTGCTGGAATGTGTAGGTGTATAAATAAGCCAACAACGGCTAATTAAGCTTTGTTCCTCAGTCTGAAAGCCTAAATTATTGTACGATTTGTCTCTCACCAGGCGCGCAATTTACTGAAGGATAAAGTAACGGATCCCTCCGAAAATGAGACACTCGAAGAAAAATAAAACACGTTTCATTTTATTTAATTAATTTCCTCGACCTTGCATCGTGTAGGTATTACATTGTCAACTTGTTGATGTTTCGTTGTTTCAAGCTGGAATCTTGCGTCGCGTGGCATGGCGCGTGCCACCGGAAATCTCAAGACATCATTTGTTTGCTTGTCGCAACTCCCAACGACAAGTTGATGTCGCCGAGCTTCCGCTTCGTGTGTAAATAGACAACTTGTAAGCGCGAAGAAAACATGAGAATCCCAAGTTATTGCTTATATTAAGCTCATTAGAGTCAATGCGTGAAGAGTACACCTAGCAGACTGAAATACAACCCAAAACTGATCCTAGGACGCCTAGGGCTCTAAGGTTAGTAGTTAAAATAAGCCCTAACACCATTCTATTCTACCGGATGCATTCCTTAATTTGTGTTGCTAAAAAGTGAAATAGACATAGATTATTATGATTAACAACCGGATGTGCTTTTGTTTTAATTGTTACAATCATTCCTCTTAACACATTCGAGCTGTTTATGAAAGCAGCACATCTCTTTGAAGAAACTTTCCATGTTTGATGTTTTCATATTTTTGTGCTATAATGCGTCTACTTGTGCTTTTTCAGTTTTTGCGAATAATTACAAGTAAGTGCATATAAATAAATCTTGAAAGCATCAGGCGGTAATTGGTGTTTTACACGTGTAGAGCTTGTAGAAAGTGCTCGAGCAGAAAATGTGCACAAATTGCACTTGTTGTAATTAATTACGGTACAAATAAGTAGCAACACTTACAAAAGCTCATGAATAAAACTTTTTTCCTACATGATATTAGTTAAGTAAAGGATTGTATTGATTTTCAATGTTATGTTAGGGTTATCTTGGCTCTAACTCCACGCTTAACGACCATTACTAATTTGGGGTGTGTAAAGAGAGTCTGGTTTGTTTTAATTGCGAGATGCGCAGTCTGTTTGAGAAATCCGAGCACACTGGCTGTGCCGACCGGAAATTTTGTTAATTTACTGTGCCTTATTAACGCTGCTGAAAGGAACTGTCCGTCGTACAGTACCAGACGTGTTCCAATCACAATAATTCATTGTTCATAACATGCTGAAAATTGAATCTAACCTTGCAATATTTATTAACTCAACTATACCTCATTTTATCTGAATATCAACTCATAATCGATACATATTTTTTCAGGAGTGCCATCTAATCCTGGATATGTCATTTTAATTCCTCGCACGTTCTGCAGCCAGATTGTTTGCTTGTTTACGGTGAGCTTTTGCGTCGCCATTGCGCTCAACAGCATATTGTCAGAAGCACTCGACGTGCAAAGCGGCGCAGCGAAGCAAAAGCTCGGTCCAGCCAGCTGCTGGAGTTTAACGATGTTTGAAATCCGTGCGAGGCACGCGAGTTTGTAAGCGCTCACTAACGCCTGCGAGCTTTCCAGCGCCCAAAAATAGCACCCAACTCTTGAGACGCCTGGCTTTATCCCGCGGTGTTCAATCATTTCGACATCGATTTCGACAACCAATCCAACCAATACGCAGATGTGATTCACACATGTTTCATGAACAATAAGAAACAGCAACTTTAAATGCCATCACAATCTAGAATCCCAGTTTTAGTTCTGTCGCTCAATTATTTGCAATTTGCAATTCATTAATGAGCGTACTTTACATCCTGTCTTAGTTAGTGCAGCGACACCATGGATAAAACAAATGCAAATTGTTTGACGCAATTAATTTAATTATAGATATCACATTCGTACAGGCATGCACAATGCACATGCGAATGATTCACGAGCAAAAAAACAGTACGCGGTTTGTGGTATTTGTGGTTGTGTTTAACAAACTTCACAACATCCAGTTCAAATTACACATGATTCTCATTCCAAAAAAGAAACCGAGTCTATTAATAATATCCCGATATCAATCTCAAGTAGCAACCCTCTCACGTATCTCACGTATCTTTCTATCAAACCCCTTTTGACTGCTTTTAAGACACCACAAGGACAACCAGACCATTCATGCTCATGTCAGGGATTAAACACTTGAAATTCTTTTGACAAGGTAGGCCATGTAGTTTTACCAACGGCGTTATTAAAACCGAATTCCTCCATGAAGTTTCCCGTTGGTTGCATAACTCCATTACTTATTGAATTATAAATGACCGAAGAATTCTCACAAAGTTCTCACAAAGAGTTGGGAGATCTTTAAGGGCATCAAGCATCTGTTTTGTATTAATCTACACTCGGAACAAATTTTTCCCGGTTGTGCGGTGATTTTGTGCTGGTTTACTTCAATTAACTTCATTTTTCTTTAAGTCACTTTGTAATGCACCCATTTCCTGGCGATTTGTTAACACACCCTCGCTTTTACGGCTAACCCTTCATTTCTCGGTAATTCTCGGGATTCTCCCACATTGTAGAGATGTCTGTCGGTGATGTTTGGTGTTTACTTGTTTAGAGAGTTAAAAGCATAAAATTTCTTTGAAGATTTTATGAAATTGTTGGAGTTCATTAGGGTGATTTGTCGATTTGGATTTGTCGAATAAGTGTCCATGTATTTATAGAAATGTCAAGAAATTTTTAAAGATCAATATTTGAAGAGAAAGATGACTGGATTTGGGGGCAGTAAGACCCTAAAATAATGTTTGTGAAAAATGTAAAGAAGACACGAGTGTAGACATCTGTGCACCATGTTTTTTCGGCAATAAAATTAGCCTGCCCTTTTAGCAAAACGGAGAAAGATTTTAATAGTAGAAGAACAAAAACGTCTTTTAACGCTTAAAATAGCCATAGCCATAGCCATAGCCACTTAACTTGGTAGAAGCAGCAAAAACAAGGTAGAGCTTTTAGTATTTTACTAAATGGAACATAAATATGTGCAAAACACGTTTGTCAACAAACCAAAACCATTTGTGGCATCGAATCAAGCAGCAACTTGTAATCTACTCCAAGCTAATTGTCTACATGTAATCCATAGTGCATGCCTCCGCCATTCAATAACATTTGAATAAAAAAAACATAATTTTAATTGTATGCTGGGTGCATTGCATGGCGACTTCCTTCGTTTCCTTTCCTGGAAGCAAGATTATATTCATCGCCACATGTTTGCTCCGCCTCCCTCAAGGCAACGCAAGGAACTTTGGATCTGCTGCACCCAACTACCTGCATGGCCCGAAAATCTGGCAAGCAACTGCTCGGGAACTATCAGTAACCAGATTCTAAGCAGCGAGCTTTGATATGTGTCGAAGCTTCCGACTTTTGCTCGCGCGTGCGTGCGTTGATTATCTTCTGATGTGCTGATCATATTAAAATAATGCACGTGGGCATTGGCTCAGGATGTCACGCACCGTGTGTTTGATACTGATGGCTTAAGTAAGACCCAGGTTGACATAGACGCGCATTAAGAAAGATGGGAAAAAATAAAACCCGCTAAATACATCTCAATTTAGACACCTAAGAATTATAATCTTGCATAGATGTTGACTTAAATAAATCATATTTGACTCTAACTTCAGGATTAAATTAAAATCAAATTGCTTCCGTGTTAAATCTACCAGTAAATTTAAATCAACTTCCTCGTTGCTCGTGTGTCGCATCGCCATATTTGTTTTGATGTGGAGCTTACCGTTTTTATTCCTTTTCTATTTTCGGATGCGTGAAGTTAACTCGGTGCATATTAAAGGGTTTAATCACGTTAATCCACAACCGGCGGTTAATTTTCAACACATGGGCACACTCTTATAGAATATGCTGTCGGCTGGATTGATTTGAGACAACTAAATCAAGTCTTGCTTATCGGCGTTAAAGAAAAAATGCCTCGGCTTGCATTGCCTTTACCCTTTGCCCTCGATCATTTGTTCGTCGTTTGTCTCGGCGGGCTTCCTGTTTTGTTTGGCCATTAATCTCACGCTGCGCTGAGCTGCATACAGCCGGGAGCATTGTTTGTTACGACAAATAGCACGCCGATAATGATAAGGTGATTGTCAGACTAATCACCATTGATTATTCCGAGCAATATCAGAGGGTATTACACAGCGTTTATAAGACATTTTAGAGATCAGTTGGTAGAGATGGTTTCTTGGCGTAGAAATTAGATTAATCGTGCAATTAAACCAATTTCCGGTTTGAGACTAATTCTCCAATTGGGATTAATTACAGTCATGGTATTTCATCTAATCGAATAATACGTAATAAAATCAAATTTATTAAATCTATGACATACTGTTGCCCATACAGATATAAAATTTCACTCAATTTGTCTTTCACTTGATTATACTGTATTAACTAGCAGGATCATTAGCAGTTATTGGGAATGAGCATTATTGCGTAAACTCTCAGCAGGATTCGCTTCGTTGCGCACGAAGCTGAGCGATCAATAACAAAGAAGAAGATAACTCACCCCTTGGACATCGATTACACCTCTTCCTTGGATAACTCCCGTGTCGCAATTTATGCTCATCAATCAAGTGAATTCGACTTGCTGAAGATGCAGACGCAGTCTGTCCATCAATACTAGCATGAACATCAGCCTCTTGCAAATCAATAGATCTTCGTGGTCTAGCACTCTTATGTTCCTTCTCCCCCACCTTTTCACCAATTGTTTGTTGATAAGGACTAAAACTCGAGTCCCCAGCACTATAACTCCTCGCACCTCTCAAGGTACTAATCGAATGTCTTCGTGGCTTGGTCGTGGTGAAAGACGTCTTCAGATTGTAGTATCTCACGCTGGTGTCTTCTTCGCGCGTGACAAACACCTCGTCTTCGTGATCGTCGTCGATTGAATCAATTGATTGAATGGATTGAACGCCGGCGTTGCTGCATTGATTCGCCATCGCGTCGATGACGTCCGTTTCCGAGCTTGGGAGAGGGGAATACAAGCGATGGACGTCGGTTAAGCCGAGACCTTAATAGATTTTTAATGATTTTTGACCACACAAATTACACAAGTAGTAATCTAACGAATCGCTTCTTACCTGAGGGTAGTTTGACTTTCAGGGAATGAGCTCTGCGTGGTTCCGATGCGTACTTAAACTCGGGAGCAATGTCAGATAAACGGGGCGCTCCAGTGCTGAATAATTCGTGGTTGGAATCAGCGGAATTTGTGCTGAAGGAACGCAGTAAGGAGCGGAGGGATCTTTTGCTTTGGGCTCCAGGTGAAGAGCAGGAAGAGGTGGACGATACCGAAGATGAGAGAGAGGATATAGCTGGAGGATTTACCATGGAAAAGTATGAAGGATTATCTAAAAATTATACCAGAATATTAATATTCAAATTTGATTAAAATATGTCTCTAATAAATGATATTGATATTGTTTACAATTGTATGCGCTTCCAATTGGTATTCATCACGTTTGAACACAGACCATGCGAATGCATGCATACAAAGTTTGAAATTTAATAATATTTCATTTGCATTCGACGGCTAGGCATCCCATCTATTGAATATAACATACAAATTGATTTATTCATGCAACTCTATTCTTTTTATTCATAAATTGTCAACTGTTTTCATATTGGGAAGGTCAACTCAAAACCCTACCCAGAATGCATTCACAATGTTTTATGATTATTAAAACATGAGTTAACTTACCTAACGCCATCTTGACTCCCTGTTATTCTCCAATAGAAAATGGCAAATCAATCTGAAACAAGCAAAATGCGCACCAATTTTACTTTCTGCTTAAAATATTCATATAGCTACTACTTCTTCTACAAGATACTTTATGTTAGCATCTTTCATCTGGTCGCATTGTCGCGATAATTGAATGATTATCTCGTTACTGTTCTATATTACCGCCACTATGAGTGTGATCATTGTCAACTCTCGACAGTTTGAATTGCGTCTTGTGTCTCTTTCTTTCGCTGAGCTTGCTCGAAGATTACTTCTCCTTCGCTAGCAATGTTTGTCAGTGAAGTGACGTGACTCCCGGTTGTCGTAATGAAATAAAATCAATTGTAATAGAAAATCTAGAACGTGATTATTCAGAGGAAAACTGTGTAAGAAGAAGGTAGTATTATACAGCTCACTCTTTCTATTTCTGCAGTGTCGATTTAGCAAAATAACAGAATAAACGTAGACTTTGGAATGTAAGCTCTGTCATTGTCTGCGTATGTACAGGCCAAGCATCAGTTAGTTTCATTTTCATTTGAATTTTTCCATGGGTTTGACTTTGAAGCTTGGGTTGTTTGTAGGCCGTTGTTCATTCATTAAGTAATCGGCTTGCTAGTTGCCACACACAGTAGTCTATTCTTCTCATCTCAACTCGTCTTCACAATCCGTGAATGAAACGTTGAATGCTTGCGAAGTTCTCCCTCCAAAGTTTCAGATTTAAGACGTAATGCAGCGAAAACTAAGAAAACCGTAGAATCTCTAGTAACACAAGAGTAAAAATGGGCCCATCTGCGAGCTCTTGAAAGTTTTCCAACGACGTACGCTTCAGTTTCTACTTTTGTCCTTTTTTACAAGTTTAATAAGGATTCTTGGCAACGCTCTGAAATGTTTGTCTTGCTCTTCGTTTCCACTTTTCCTCTAGGTTTTATTGTGATTTCTTCGTCCACTTCTCGCCTATTCCAAACAAAACATAAATTTTCGTGGTGACATTTGCTTGAAATTCACTATTTTTCATTGCACGCTTCACGCGACAACTGCAACGTAGCTCGAGCAGTTCATTCAAGTTCTTGATTCATTCGGAAATTCGCTAATTTTAGACATATTAGATTTAGAATATTCGAGAAATTTATATAATGTCAAAAGTTCTCGGTAAACTGTAATCATAGAGGTTACTATTTTATCTCTTATAGATTTATATTCCAATTAATATTGCCATTCTCACATATTAATTTTGAAAATTTTATTTTCATGTTTATCAATCCTAATTTAATACAAAGTTACGCAGTAATTTTAACCATAGAATATAATGTTCAAATTATGTTGTTGACATAAAATATTTTCCATTTTTCCGTCAAACACTTAATTTGTACTTTAATTCCTGTGACATTAATTTTATTTAGTTTTAATTAAAATGTAACTTAATTAAAAGTATTTTACTTCAATCCGATTCTAATTAACTCTTGTCACTCTGAAAGTTCAGTCTTCAGTAACCGAGCTAACTAACGAATTCCAAGTCGAAATTTAATACATTTTCGAAAAATTTCAGACCAAAACACATGTTGTCACTCCAAACTTGCATCTGTTTGACCGCTCTCAATAGAAAACCACTCAAATTTCCCATTATCGTCAACAGTGTTCGTCTTTTACCATCCCAATGCCAGGCCAATATTTGAAACATAACAAGGTCCTAAAATGTTGAAATGTCCCGTGTTTTATTGTTTTCTGCTGAAAGCTAAACGTGGTGCAGTTGATGATTAAAGGGAACGAAACGTGTTGGACTCGATGACGAATGGTTTGAGAAGCTTGAGAAGGTGAAGTTGGCAAAAGTTGGAAGGTTTTTGGCATGGGCATGAGTAAAAGCACATGTTGCAACAGATATGTTTCAGATTCAAACCAAAGCTGAAATTGTATCCGAATATGAGAATATAAATCCCAACTGGCAGTTACCATGATGATAAACGCGTTTGTGCGAACCACTTGCTAATTATCATGGCACAATTCAACGAATTTTAGAAATGTCTTTGTTCTTTACGGACATTTTGCGGTTTTGATAAGCAGATGTTTTTAAGTAAATTAATTATTCTCGCAGATTTAGCATAGTTTGTCCTATTTGAGGCACTTTAGTAATGCTCCAACTGTACCCAAATGTACAGCATTCCAGCACGCGCTTGGCGCTCAATAATGAGTGAGAGAACACGGTCAAACAGTAATTTGAATGCACGCACGCGTGCAAAATAGTGATTACTTAAGTCAACTTACGTAGCCGCGCAAAAATGTGGTCGAAACTAAATTCAAACATTTGCAAGGCTACCCGAAAACAATAACAACAATGTATATCAAGTGAATCATTTGAAATGTTCATTGAATCATCAGCATATTAATCCAATTATTTAAAAGCCAAGTAAAGAAAAAAATTCTTGTACTCACAATCATCTATTATTATTTTCGGAAAATAACTCGAATCAAATTGTCCATTGCGCACAAGTCTCAAGTCCAAAACAAAGTCACTTTATTTATTATCTTCCAAAAGCAAACACTAACTAATCAGTAATTGATTAATTTTACTTCAAGCTGAAAATGCGTGTTTAAGTGTAAACATAAAGTTTCAAGGACCCACATCCGTCAACTCCAACCCGTCGCTGAAAACTGAACAAACTGAATCCAGTTGAATCTCAGTATGCTGAAAGCTCTCTCGGTACCAATGTGGGGAGAGCCTAAGTTTAAGCACTCAGAGCTTTCACAGCTTAGCACTGTAGCTGGCGCTGCGAAGCTGAATCTCCCGCGGCTTCCGAGTATACTGAGCAAACTGTACAATCGTTTCGGAAGTCTCACCGCGTTGATTTTGTATTTGCATGCGGCACACGTGCCATCGTCAGCCGCCAACATCCACGCACGCAGAATAGTTAAGTAGCGGTTGACTTTAGGCAGCCATTATCACACCACCAATGGACATGACTTAAGTATGAATGATTTAAAATCATAGTTCTCTTATATATGCGGATGTAAATCAATGCTAATTATGTGGTGACATGTTAAAAGTATAGTAGGAACATGGAGAATCAATCATTCTTTTGAGATAAGTCAACTAATTACTTTTATTTTGGCAGTAGAAAAGTTTTTAAAAGAAATCAAAGCTGTGAAAATTTCTACTAATCACAACAGATGTGAAAATAGGCATGTTTGGTTCTGAATTCCTAATGGAATCATACGGAAATGAGCGTAGCAATCAGGAAGAACGAAAACGTGCCTATTTGATGTACTATCAAATCATATTCGTGGCTTGTTTGTCTGAAATCAAGTATTCGATAAATGCACCCGTATAATGTGCGTACCTCGCCATATGAGTTTACTAGTTACAATTATAATGTACTATATTGGCAAGTAATCATTTGTTAGCAGTTATTCCCAGGCAATTCTTTCTATTGTTAGTTTTATTCCATCAATGTAGAAAGATTGATTTAAGGGCAATACCAATATTAAATTGCTGAAATTTTGAAGAAAAAACAAGACAAGGCTTAAAATAAAGTTGGATTTTTCTTGATTTTAATTTTCTTGCAATATCAATGAAAGGTAATTGAGTTTATTGCACTCTACAATCAGATTAAATGTAGACAAACCACACTACATCAATCTGAACTTATACCTGATAGAATTGTTACTTGCAATTTAACTGCCAATAATTTATCTGATGTTTCAATTAGTCTTTTATATTTACTTTAAAACATCTTCTTTTACTTTTAATGTAGCAACTAAATATTGCTGAAAAGCATGCAAACTTGATGCCTGATTAGAATATTCATGACGCACTTCGCTTGGGTTTTCTCGCGAGCTTAGATGTAATAAAGTAAGAGCATTGTTGATTGTCAATCAGATGCAGCCCTCACATTGCAACCATTCTACTTTATCCACTGACCCACATTTCCATTTTGTTTGCGACAGAATAAAGTCATTATCTACCTAGTGCAGGTTATTATTGTAATATTAAAACCAGACACAATTGGATTATAGTTTTTATCTTTCCCCATGTTCCAATTTTGAATTAAATGCATCATTTAATGTAATTTGTGGCCTGAAAATCCACAATTTAATAGGAACACGTTGCACATGCAATTGAATTAGATGGAAATCTCTGTTGTCTCAAGGGTTCCTACCACAGGCAATTTCCCAGCATGTTGGTTGTAGAATGCTAAAGAACCTTCACAGTTACAATATTACATTCAATGCAGTCATTGCCACCTTGTTGCATCACGAGACAACTTTCACATCCACATGAATTCTAACCGATTCGCCTTCGTTGCCACGCACCAGTACCAATGTTCCATTGCAACAACGCCATGGGCTTTGTCAATTCCTCGTACATATCAACATGGATCTACCTGTAGTCGCTGTAGGACTATACATGAAACATTGTGTGGCGGTCTGATCAATAATAGTCAGTGCTTTGTGTAATTGTTTCTCAAACATGATGAGAATAGATATTTAAGTGTTTTATGGCGTTTACTAGTGGTTATTAGAATACTTAATCTAATATATTTTCTAGAGGTAAGGTATGAATGTAATTATAATTTGCCTTGTAATGTAATCCAAATTTGTTTCTCCAATTGAAACTTTCAAGGTGCTTGAATAACCTATTAATGCATAAATTCCAGTAAAGTAAATTGTTGGTTTCTAGAAATCACACTAGACACCCCCCCTCCACCCAAAAAACAGTCGTTGCCGCCGCCGCACGCTGAAAATTGCTCGGGAAGCATACTCAGCTCGCTTGCTTTCGACCATTGCTAGTGCTCTCTCTCTCGGCAGGGCCTATATGAGGACTGGCTCGCCCCACGCGCATTGGAGGCGGCTGGAGAAGACAGGCGCGCGTTTAGCCCGCGCCAAGGATACAAGGCCGCCGCCGCTCAGTCGCTGGCTTGTTGAGCTGCCTGCCGGTACTGACCCATTGCTCGACCTTATCTCTCGACTTGTCCAGTTTGCTGGCTACTGAGTAACTGATTGGTGGTGATTGCGACAGCTATTAAAACCGAGATATACACACGTTCTGTTTGCATCGCCTCACAGAGGTTTGCATCGTAAGAAATTTGCCGGCGTGCAATTGCCAATTGCATTTCGTCCCTAGTGCAAATTGATTCAACCAAGATGAGCGCCGGCGGCGTTGACGAGATTCTCAATTACTCCAAGAAAGAGGAAGAGGACTATTACGCCGTGCTCGGCGTTAACGAGCATTCATCCGTGAGTGAGATATTATTGATTCAATTTTTAAACGAACTCATTGCTGGTTGTGTTCCTAAACAACTCAATAACTGCCTTAAACCAGTTTAGAAGACACTATTTATTAAGCAGCAAACAAAGTACTACAAATAAACATAAATTTGGATCAAAACAACTTCATTTTAACGCAGTTTGTCTTCAAAAATTACATATTTTTGGACTTGTGCATAAATATTTAAAACGGAGTAATAAAATTCGGTTTTTATTTAAAATGCTTATAGATTGAAGTGGAACGGCGTAGAGTATTTATGCCTCGCCAAAGTAAAAGTTTTCTGCAACTTACTATCCGTCAAATGTCTCCAGTGAAAAATCAATATTGGTGCGCTTAAACGACCAAGACCCATTGAAAAATTGATGTAAATTTGTTACGTCGCGATTACAAGAGTTTGCAACTAAAGCAAAGCAGACTTGAAACAATTGAACCTTGAAGTTGGACGAAACGCGCTAATGCTTTGCAACATTCTAGCTGAATTATATCAATTGAAGTAGTTACGCAAAGTTAGTATTAAATCCAGGTTAAATTCGCGTCCAATTTGCAATTCGTTTCAATACGTGCGTTTAATTGGCATTGGCAAACTGTCGATAACAGTCGATAATATTATGTTAGGATGCAAATCCAATTATATCATTTACGCCATTTACGTTCTTCGGAACAATGAAATGAAAACGAAAGCAAGATTCTGCAGAATTAATTTAAACTAGTTCGAGAACACAATGAACCATCTATCTGCACTATTTTATCTACTTACATTTACTCTCAACTGATTGCGATGTTGCTTCTGAAACAAATCTGGATGACGGAGATGTCTATTCAGAATCAAAATATGAAACAAATAATTTACAGACTCACTAATTAATTCAACATCAACCATATTGGTCTAAATCAATAAACAACCCTTGATGGTGTTTGCTTGCAGTAGAAAGTAAACAGCATGTTCTTTCATTTCAAGTTTTAAAAGACTGAAATATTCAAACTTTTATGCCATTATTACACTGCTTTAGTATAGTAATCAGTACTTTTGCATACTTAATCAAAACGAATGCTTTACGGGTGGTTTGTGATAAACAAGACTCGCTATCATACATGTGCACAAGGTAATTGTAGTCATCAAGGAAAGCAATTTCCACGTAATGACGCCAGAATTGCCGACATTCATAACACAGAGAGAAAAATGCAGGGCGATGGCTTTATCTAAATAATACACATTACTACAATTTCCACGACGTAATTTTCTTTGCCACGTGTGTCTTGGCTCTGAATTGTATATAAAAATGTTAGAAATACTGGAACAAATTAAGGAGAGATTTTTTATACGGGTTTAAGAATGTTTTGATCTAGAGAAATGCCTTTTAATTTTTGTAATTGTAGGCAGAGCAGATTCAGACCGAGTACAAAACTCGAGCTCTTCAGTATCACCCGGATAAGAATCCTGGAGATAAAGAGGCGGAGAGAAAATTCCAGCTGTTGAATGTAAGTTAGAAATGGTGGAAATGGTGATATTAATTTTGGTTGTCCAATTTCGGGATATTTAATAACTATGTTTTTTGGTTGTTCATTGAAAACCCTTCATTGAGTTACAAAGAAATTTAATTAACTGCGGGCCTGGGATATTGCACTCAGTGTTAATATTTACTCTTCTCTTCAGGGCACTGCTATTATACCAATATAACCAATTTGGTTCGCGTTGCTGGCAATTAGTCCAAACTAAGCGGACATCATCCCCGGCGTGGTTTAAAAATAGGAACCACTCCAATGTGGTTAGTCGAAATTGATATGTCATACTTTGTATATACTTCATGTTCTCGTGCATGCATAGTTTACCTATGCCTATGGCTTGGTTTTTAATTCGAATATTGATTATCGGCTTTGCTCTCCTCACTGCCTCCGCATCCGCTGCTTCCTTTCTATTAACAGGCAGGCAGCTGGCGCGCATGAATAACGAAATGACAATTTTCAATGACCTGAAAATGTTTCCGAAACTGAATTTAAGTTGAATAGGATTCTAGAAGGATTTCGAGAGCGAAAATGTGGAAAAAAATTCTGCAAAGCAAACTTTTTCTTTAATTGAATAAAATTCAATTTTTTATTGCACCTAGAATTCCTGAGAAAGATAAGTAAAAAATGTAGAATTTTTCTTCAACTTATATTTTGCATTCTTTGCAATCCTACTGTGAGGAATTTTCTATTTCCCATTTATTTGAAGCTTTTGCATCGTACATTCCACGTATTCCAAATCTCCTTTTTGTGCTTTCTCAGGAAGCCAAAGACGTCCTCAGCACTCCGGAAAAGAAATTGATGTACGATAAGTGGAAGAATTCCGGTATCCAGATCAGTTACAAGCAATGGCTTGGCATGAAAGAACATGTTCAGCAGGTAAACTATCAACCTAAAACGCTAGAAAACATTATTACATTACAATTCAATTTCGTTGCTAACACATTTTCTTGTTAAAGTCAATGCATTGGAGTGTTCCTAAAACTAAAGACCGTATGTTGCCCGGCACTGGCATCTCCTCTGGACCATCATCGCTTCAGACCCCGACTCCGGCCCAGCGACGTGCTTCTGAAGGTGGTGCCAACCTGCACTGGGCTAACCGCAACCCCGGTAATGCATGGGGAAATGATAATCCTGGAGAAGTCGTTAGCAAGTTCCGCAACTACGAAATCTAAACCTACCTAGAAATTCTGAATGTCCCTTAGTTCTCAAATTTCCACTCCTTTATCAAGCGCCTCTCCAAGCAACACTGCGCTCAGTATTTCGATGTTGACCCATGCGTTAGGTGCTCTTGTCTCTGACCACCAAACCTAAAATGCACAATTTATTTTTGACCATAAGACCTTCTTTGTCGATTTCTCAACATACCTGATATACCTAAATGTGATAAAATGTGTTGTTTTCTCAATGATGTATTAAGAGAATTAACAGAGTTCATAAGAGATTTAAGAAATGAAGTTTAAAATAAGGGAGATAACTATTGATGATATCAACATCAAAATTTATCGATATATAAATTGTTAAAAAGCTGAAGGAGCATAGTGGAAGTCAAATACAGAAAATGGCGTCCTTATAATCATAATGCACACTCCATTCTGTATCCACACATTTCAAATTCTGCTCTAATCATGTTATCTCATAGCCGTTAATAACAGGGTGTTTACATATACCCAGAAATTATCTTGAAAAATCTTTACACAGTACACGTAACGGATCTATTTTCAATAAATATCTAAAAGTATACCATATACAAAAAGCTCCAGGACCAAAAATATCACATCATCACGAAATGACTATATCAAGATTTATTTAAGTTGCTGCAGTAGCGGAATGCTAGAAAAAAGTGTGTGAAAGAACAAGAGAGTTGACAGTATTCATTTGAACTTAAATCTTACGACTCAATTTTCACCTCATGAAATGATAAAAGAATAATCACAACTGTAACTCATTAATTGTCTTAATAAGTGGTGAATAAATAAAATCAATATATAACTTGACTTAATAAGTGGTCGTGAGTAGGGGTATCTCCAATTTCTTTTAAGCACGGCCTTCGGAATTCTTGGCCATATTCATGAATCCATTTATTCGTAACTACAAAAAATATCGTGCTAATCAAAATTGTTAACTACTAATTTTTGAAGGAAAAAAATACAAACCCCATTTAAATCCAATTAGAACAGGACAAGCAGCATGGAAACTTCGGTAATCCGCCTTGAGGTTGTTCAGAAGATTGTACCAGAACACAGCAGCTCCTTTCTTAGGTTTCACCGAAACACCAATAAAGGGAAAGACGGTAGATCCTCCTTCCACAACATCATTCAACTACAATACAATTAATTATCATCAGAAGTAAAAATGTACGACAGACACTACATAAATTAAAACGGTCGCTATCCTATCATTTAAGTATGCTGTTGAATTCACATCGTAGAAAAAGTCAAAATGAGGAGTATAATGACCACCAATGCCGTAGTTCAATACTTGGAGTGCTTCCCCAGAGTCCATCGTAAGGCCTGTCATATCTTCAAGTCGTCTATTGATTGGAATGACTTCTTTGTATCGTTCTTCATAGAGCCATGCGGATTTTCCTATTCGGTTGGATACTGGCATGAATGTTCCATTTGACGTACGGACTGCTGCTCTAGTCAGCTTAATCCAACAAAAAAAAAATCGAATCAGTAGAGGTGGTTTATTGGTTTAAGTATACTTACATGCGGTTCAGCTAAACGCTTCACCATATTGATTTCCCTATGCGATAAGATGTCATGATAGACTAAAATCAGTGGAGATTTATAAACTTCTTCCACTTTAAACGGAGCTAGAGTCAAGAAATAGTTTCCTTCCGATTGATAATAGTAACATTTTAACTGTGCCTTAATATGTTCATCAATTGATTCTTCACCTCGGCATAATGCAGCAAATGTAGATTGTTCGATTTCTTGATTATAAAAATTTAGTCTTTCCACACTTTTTTGGTTTTTTATCAACTCTGTTTCATTTTGATAGTAACGCTTTGCATTGTAAGCTTTAGAACTAGGATTAATCCTAATTAATCTGTCCATTAGCTTTGTAGCTTCCTCCAAATTTCCACGATAGTAGTTGGTCCAAGAAAGATATTCCAAAATTTGTTCTTTGTTAACAAATGAAAATGGTTCCAAATTGAAACGAATAAGAGATTCTTCTAACCATTGGTGAGCCAGATCATAATTCATTATGGAATATGCCGATATCGCAATAGTGAAGCAATCATCTGATGATAATTCGGTTGAGTACTTTGCACCCATAAGTTCGCCACGTGCAATTGAAGAAGCTTGGAGTTGATAAGTCATCTGAATCCGAGCTAATGCTGCAGAGGCACCTCCAAAATCATCAGTTGAAGGGAATGTGAGGTGTGATAGCATTTGAAGCAAGTCTAGAATACATAAATATTTTATTTAGAATTCATAAATTAAATGATAACTGACCTTTGCCTTGGTTTGACATTACTAACAGTTTCACCTGATTCCACTCGAATGTTAGCTTCTTGATTAGTAAATACGCATTTATTGGATTAGCCAAAAACTTCATTTTATCCTTTCTTGCTTCTTCATTCTGAAGTCGTAGACCTTCGACGTAGTGCCCCAAACGTTTCAGTTTCGTTTCCTCGGTGAAGATGAAACTTTGCAGAGTCGTTACTAGCTGTTCCTGAGTGGGAATGAGCTTTTCCAGTGATATCATTGCGGAGAAAACATCCTCAGTCACCTGAGGGAAATAATCCATATATAACCCATTATCTTGGTGTGTCACGCGTAATTGGCATGATAAAATACTTATAAACGTGACTGAACGTAAAGATGCGCACGAGAGTTGCATTTTTGCAAAATGTCGATGCAGGAAGTACGGGAAAATATAAACAACTGACTATTCAGCGTCCTGTTGATAACACTCCGTTTCACAATGGAATTGCTTTTGTCCTTAGAAGGATTTAATGCCCCATTGTCACATTTTATTACCCTTAATTAAAACAAGGTAGTAGTCAATATAATTTTATTTTATTTATAAACAACACAAAAATACAACATCAAATATATTATTATAATTATGGTAATATAGACTTATCAGTAATAGGATTCGTTTCGACTGTTTTTTTATTCGCTAAAATCGATGTCATTTCACACAAAATTCAAACAAATGACTTATACATTTCTCTTTTTTGGCATAATAAACTCAATAATCATGAGAAACTACCACAAAGATTTATTACTTATTGCTACTTTTTCTAACTTCATAAATTGCTATGCTGTTAGGTCTGCTGGTGTTTGAATTAAGTCACATGGCCGCCTGAACTCCTGTTCTCGTTCGTGGATCCATTTGTTTGAAACTACAACAATGAATATTAAAATACCGTCAATTAGATTACTTGTACTGTGACTAATTTCAAAGTCATATTACATACCCCACTTGAACCCAGCTAAAACAGGACATGCAGCATGTCTTGTTCGCTTGTCTCCTTCTCCATCTGAATGAAGATTGAACCAGAATGCAGCAGCTCCTTTAGTTGGCCAGAGTGCTACTTTGATATTTGGGAAAACGGTAGCTCCGCCTTGAGCAACATCACTCATCTATAGTAAAATCAGAAGAGCGTTAAAAATGGACAAGAAAGCGCAAAATGCACTTACATAAAATAAAACAGTGGCAATTCGATTGCCTGTTCCAAGGCTTTTAAAAGCGTTCGTTTCTTCTTTCTGTAGAAAATATCAATAATTATTATCATAAGAGACGCTCAACCTACGCTTTCAAAAAATACCCGAGCAAAATCAAAGTGTGGTTCATAATGCCCCCCGATTCCATAATTAACCACTTGTAACTCTTCTGCACTGACCATGTTGAGCCCAGTCATATCCTCAACCCGTCGGCTGATGGCGGCAATGTATTCATGTTCACTGTCCTTCAACCAGGCTGATTTACTAATGCGATATTGGGCTGTTTCCAATTCTCCCGTTTGTGAATTTTGGACTGTTGCCCTTTTAAACTACAGAGAAAATAAATTATCTCTTGTTGTTGGTGTTATATATGTGGCTTACTCTCGGTTGGGCCATTTTCCTAACTAAATTGATTTCATTATCTCCCATTACATTGTAAAATATTAAAATACGAGGAGATCTATAAGCTTCTTCGACTTTAAAGGGAGCGATTTGAAGAAAAGCGTTGTTCTTCGGTTTGTAGTAGAAACAAGTGAGTGCCTTAGCAATCTCGGGATCCACTGTTTCCTCTCCACGACACAGTTGTTCATAAAGGTGACGGTGAGAATCTGGATGGACAGGTGCCTAAAACACTTGAAATAAAACAAATGCTCCAAAAAGTAGATCAAACTTACGGGGTGTGTGATAACTTCAGCTACTTGATCAGTACCATCATCTCCTTTTTTCTGCTCTTGGTTAGTCTTTTGAATGGAATTTTCATAATATGCTTTGTTACCAGTGGCTCTTGGATGAGTTGGAACCAATTCCAAGAGTTTGTTTGTAAGATCCAAAGCAAGATAAACATTACCTTTAAAAAAACATTTCAAATCCGGTTGAAAATTCTGTGAAATATAAAAATATGTAATTGATACCAACCTTGCTTGAAAGTACTAAACGCCAAATACTCCAAAATATCACTCCGATCCACTGTTTCATTCCCCTCCCGTCCTAATCTAACATCAGCTTCCCTCATCCACAACTGTGTATGATAATAATCCTCATTATTATAAGATTGCCTTCCAAGTTCAAAGCAATCAGCAGCATTCAATTCGGTCGAATACTTCACTCCATTTAATTCTCCTCTGGCTAGTGAAGAGGTGTCTAATTTATAGGTGTCCTGGAGACGAGTTAGAGCCACTGCTGCACCATTAAGATCTTCATCAGTCGGAAATTTCAGATGTTGACGATATGTTGTTATATTATGGAGTACCTCTGCAAGACAACAACATAAAATGATTTACCAGTAGCTAGAAGTATACAAAATCGTCACCTTCTCCAGCATTTCCTTCCATCAAAGACTGTACCTCCTTCCAATCAGTTGTAAGCCTCTTTACCAATAGATAAGCATTAATAGGATTGGACACGTATAGTTGAACATCAGCAGCTGCAATATCGTGCTGATTCTGGTAAGTATCTGCGTACCGTCGAAGTGATGCAAGCTTTTGCTCCTGACTCTGGATGAAAGTCTCAAGAGAATTAATGAGTACAGATTCGGTTTGAAGGAGTTCTTCAAGTTCAGCTAGTGCCGTAAACACCTCTGCCCGTGTGTTGTAGGTGAGAAAACAAGTAGCAATGAAGAAGAGAGTAGAGAACTGCATGGTGATCAAGTCTGAAATAATGCTATGTAATATATTACCGAATCAAAGACTTGAAAAACTAATAAGCAGCAAATATCATCGACTTATAAACTTGATACATTAATACTGCAATCATTTTTACTTCTCATTTACGCTACGAACAAGTCCATTACGTGACTATCTCATTCGGAAGCCGTGCAATCTTTTCAATTATAAGTTGAGTCCAGTTTAAATCGTGCCATGATCTGAGATACACAGGTGAAGTGAGAAGAAAAGTGAAAACAGAATACAAATATGGTCTCCTCGTAATAGACACCTGAATTTCAAGGACACACATGAATACAACCGCCAACGGAACAGATGAAGGCAGATCTTAGATAGATTCTAGTGTCTGATCTAGTTTGGAGCGTGGTGTCGATGAAACAAGTGAAGGTGAAAAGTAAACAAACCTAACAAAGTAATGGAATATAATTAAATAACGAACATGATTTAATTAAACTAGTATAATATTTAATCATCCTTATAACACAATATAATTAATGTAAGTAATTGTGTTTAAGATATCGGAGAAGTTAAGAGAGAATGGATTTAGTTGTACAACATTAAACGAAATAATTAAATTGACTCCAAAGTGGCAACGATTGCAAGGTAACCGGATGCATAAATAGTATTGTAAATGCAGACTCATTGCGTAATTACTTTCTCCAAGGTGATGACTTGAGAAATTTCAAGCACATCATACGCTAAAATATTCACATTTTACTCTGCTTATCCTATAATAATATATTGATGACATTTTACCCGCACGATATGTTCTTTATCACCGCTAATCAGGTGAGATCCTTTCATCGATCTTGTCTTTTTGACTTTTAATTGTTATATACCATACACTAATGCATCAACTTAATAGTATGTAATCAGACGAAAGCATTGATTACGAGATATTTTAAATACCACAACGAATCACAAAATAAACATCGATTAGAGGGTACAATCGTGTAATAAACTTTAGATTGAAACGTTGCTCGTGCATGAAGAGCGCACGGAATGGAAACGTGCAAGATGTTGTGAAATTGTTTAAACAAATGATAATAAAGTAAGCTTTGAGTAAAAGGAACATAATAGATTGATTAGGCTTTATGCCAAT
The DNA here is from genome assembly GCA_027575565.1 of Diploeciton nevermanni. Classification (NCBI taxonomy): domain Eukaryota; kingdom Metazoa; phylum Arthropoda; class Insecta; order Coleoptera; family Staphylinidae; genus Diploeciton; species Diploeciton nevermanni. The sequence continues at coordinate 63,850 of JAODIE010016466.1, forward strand.
TGTTTGGAGTTGTATTACTCAACATAGATTACTGCTTCGACACTATTTGAGCATCTTCCATCTAATAGGCGAATGTAGAATGGTAAATAATTACTGCAAAAAGTTGCAACATTTCAACGCCAGCCGCACTAATTGCAAGAGTGCTTTACACACTCTCAGTTTAAACAAATCAAGCGCTAATTACTTTGTAAGGTGCAATTAAGAGGTAACAAGCAAGATTAGTCGATTTTTTAAAAAGAAAAATTACATTAAGAATACTTTTGTTATGAAATGGAATTTAGCTTCTTCATTATTGCACACGATTGACATTTTGCAACGATCTTTATTACGAAGCAATCAGATTTGCTCCAAGCAGTGGAAATAGAGGCGCGAATTATGTTTAGGAGCGCTTTTCATGTTTCTCCTCACCTTCTCTAAGAGATTTATTTGTTAGAATACATTTATTGCTTTATACTATCTTCAAGGATAAAGTTCGACGTGTAGTTATGATAACTTCAAGGAACCCAACGATTTAATACCTTTTTGCGTCATGCTTTATGTTTTGTCTGAATTGATTGGTGTTGAATGCCTAGCGTGACTAAATTGAAGTCATTTATTTTCGATAGTAAAACATAGGACAAATGTGACCATGTCAAAGTACCAATATTTATTAATGACGGACAGGAAACTAAATCAAATGTGAGGTAAATTAATTGACATTGTCAGCGTTTAATTTCATTAGCGCGAAAGGAAGTTAGTTAATTGAAGTAGGCCGACAATAGCAACAAAGCCGACAACCAAAAATGTCGAGATTGTAATCATGATAATTCAACTACAATTCAAATATGTCATCAACAATTACAACGAGCTGCCCAGAAATATGAAAAAAAAAATAAGATTGAAGTCCATTAATCGATATCATATTTATAAAAGGCCTTCGGATATCCATGAGATATTTAAACAATCCGAATAAGTCTCCATTAATTAAAGCTATTTTTAGAATTACAATAATCTTGTAATTTACAATCCGTGCGCTTAAAGTTACACCTGAATTAAGTGATAATTGCCTATTCATGCATTTTATCACTGATTGTCACTCCTGTACTGAATGCCTTTCTGCCCAAAAAGGCAAGCCCGCTTCATTCAAATAAATGTGTCAGTGCAAGGTAAACACAGTTTCATCTAGTGCATGGCGATTTTTAAATTGCCAATCAAATATAGAACTAAAAAACAATAGCATATAAAATGTAAGCTGATAACATTTTATGTTTCCCCTGATATTGTCTGCATCTTAACACACCTACGACAAAATACAACCAAATTCAAAACCATAGTGCATGATATTTAGCTTAAGTAAACAAAATTCATACTTTCTTGTATGAATCCATTCCATACAAGACTCTGCTCTCAACAATTTAGCCATGATCGTGTCTTATTTTAAAGGTGAAAAAGAGAAAAGTTGCCATCTACATGCTCATTACATAAATATGTGGCGTGCGCGCGTGGCTTAACAATTAATTTTAGCTTCATACATAGAGTAACACAAACGGCGAATGATTGCTTAGACTCAGCAATTAACGTGTCGGAAGAAAATGTCATGTTCGTTTAAACCTTTAAACCGCAAATAACAATTGTTTCATTGGCTTAAAAAACAGTTTCTACAAAATACTTTAGTACTTCGCAACTTCAGATAAACTTACCAGGACTATTTTTCCCTCAACTCAAATTATGAAGGACAAATCAATCAATTTAAAGTGACGATTGCATCCACGGAAAGAAATCAAGCACATGACGCGTACACTGCGTGTAGTAATCGGTCAACTTTGCAAAAGTTCATTCGACGCTTTATTGGTCACCCAAATTACGAAGTGTCGTTAATTGCATACCGCAATCGCGGAACAAAAGCAGAGATTGACAGAACAAAGCACACTTTGGGCCATACCGAAACAGAAAAGATTAATCAAAACATATTTGTTATGGATTTAATAAATCTGCGTGGGTTTGATGTGGGAAAAATATGAAACTGTTGCATGCATTGTCGGAAATGACCGACGAGCGATATATTTGTAAAGTTTAACAGAAACACTTGCAAGTTATATACAGTTAGATGTGGTATTAGAATTAATTACAGATGGTAATTATCTTTCCATATGTATAGAAAAGTGGTAAAAAGGAGGACTTGAGAATAATAAATATTTCAAAAGCAAATCTATTCATGTTGAAATTAGTTGAAATTAATTGAAAATTCAATCTGACCTAAATTGATAACGCTTATCAACTAGAATAAGTCTAGAATACTTATTAACTTTTTTGATTAAAAACACCAAAATACGTACTGGAATTTTTTTTGGCAGTAAATTTCGTTCTGTTCTTGTATTCATCCTCATCAATTGTAATTTTATTCATTTTGAAAAACATCTATAGACTTTAAGGTTAGAAAGCGCTTTCCCAGCATTTTCAGCTGGAAACTGAAAGCATACATGTTGTATTAATTTTAAAGATGATTTCACTCGTTAAAGAATACAAACTCATTACCTATAGTTATTTGAAACATATTTTAACTACTCACATTGAATTGGCTCCTTTGTACCAATCAGAAATTGAGATTTTCCTGGATTTAATTGCCCCTTTTCAGTCACGGGGTCGTTTCCAGGCCTCCAGAAATAGACGACTAACAAGTCCAATTGCTCACAAAATTACAATAACTTCGAAAATAAGTCACAGCGAATAAACCACAATTGTTTTTAGTATAAATTTAGAATCACTAGAATCCAATTGAGCTTTTTGATGAACACTTCCTGATTTAGTCTTTTATATAAACCGAGTGGTATTTGTTGATAGCAGATTATGTTTATAATAATTTAGAATGTATTAAATATTGTGTTGCATGCCTGTTAAGGTTGAGGGTTGTTGTAGAAGCGGTGAATTCCCAAGACTGAGTTCTTGGCTCCACGGAGCTTTGAAAGCTTTCCGCGTCGCGTTGCCAGCGGCACTGATCAATCTACTCCAAATGCACTGCTCTTCTATAGTTGTAGTGCACAGTTTGGTAGAGCAATGTGCTGGGTCTTAAATACAATCGAATCTAATGCCGAATAGGAATCTATGTAATTGTCGGATACGAACGATGCTAGCACAGCAGCGATAGAAACGCCAACGCTTGCTTTGCTGTTTACTTGCTGAGACAGCATACGCACCATATGCAATGTGTGCAACTGAACAACAATGCAATAGTCGCACTTTTTCCAACTTATTCCAACCACCACTCTTCAGGATCTTCGGCGATACCACCGTTTACGTTGTGCCGGCATGTTGGAATGCCGGTCCAGCTGTTTCTTCGCTTTTGTATTTCCCTTCTTGGGATCTCCTCTTGTTCTCTTTCTCTAACGGTGCATTCGATGAATATAAAATGAGATAGACATGGAAGCCAAATAGAATGGGCCACCAGGTAGTCTGGGATGGGTTGGAAACTAGTTTTCTGTGCTTCTTATTTATTTCCTTCGATGGCATTGCCAAGATAATGGCTTTCTGACTCATTGGAGAACATCTTCACATCCGAAATAATTGATTTAACATGCCACTATTTTCTTTAAGCGTGTGAAAGATGTTTTTGTTTGAGAATGTTATGAATGCCAACTGAGTGAATTTGTCTGCCGTTTGGTGAGATAAATGAACATTGCTGATGTTGAGAGATGTTGATGCGGATGTGGGAGTGTTCATACGGTCATTGCAAGTGGCTGGAGTATCACATCGCGTCATCGGACAACCATATGCTTCCACATTATTATATTCATTACGCTTCATTAAACCTAATGCACTAAATACTTTCAATTAAAACTTAGTAGAACGCTGAATTTCTACTAAGTTTGAATAAATTGAATACCATCTGATTAGCGAAGTTCAATACGGGTTATTGATGAAAATATTGCTATATTGGTGCTTTCAAGTATGAGAGCTTTGTAAAGGTCCAAGTAATAAATTACTATTAGGTGAATTCAATTTCTTATCCACGTACATTCAAATGCAAGCGTAAAAGTGCACATTATGCAAGATTTAGTAGCATATTACATGCATCATGGCGTTCTTACAAATGTCAAGCAACGAGAATAAAATGAAAAGTAATCTCTTAGTGGAAAATATACTAGTCGCGACTTTTTTGTTGTGTAAATCACGATAAAAAAATATATAGCGGCTTTATGTAAATGCACTTGATTCCTAAATTAGCTGCTGATAATGTTTCGTATAAACATTCGTCTTTATCACAGTTAATAAATATCAGTGTTCAGAGTTCCAAGTATAGTAATTGAAGCCACACAAATGGCGTGTTTTTAAATTCATATTTTAGCGACACCTTCAGCCTCGTAGTTGTATCTTGAGAAATGTATACACGCCTAACATGGCGTCGTCATGCTATAAATTAATTTAAAAATAAGAGCATTTAAATATTCTAAAAGGTTTAAAATAAATTAGAATTTGTTGTTTATATATGTAACAAGTTTGAGTTAGTATAAAATTTAAAATTATAAGTAACACTTAGATTTTACAATAAAAAAATGTTTGAATTTATGTATTTGCAGCGCACCTACAGTCTCGCACCAGAAGTAAACTGTAACAGGCATGATATTAAACATCACGATAGGTCACGCTAGTAGTTATATAAACGAAAAGAATTCAAATAAAATTCCATTATGTGCTCTGAAAGTATTAATCAAATTGCTTCTAATAACAATGAATAAGAAACATAATAATAACAGTAATTTATTCAAGAATAGTTTTATAATCAAATAAATATTAATCAATTTGCAGCATGAAATAACAGCAAAAAGACATTTGTTAGTGGTTTTTGTATTTATTTGTCATCATTGATTTGGTGTTTTTCATACGTCGGTCAAGATAATTGCATAGATTGTGAACGATAAAAACACGCATTAACTGTGATGACCCGTAATTGTTGAACTGGTTCAACTCAATCAACGCAACCGAGAAAGTAAATAATGGCGTCGATAAAATTGCTCATTGCCATAAAAACGAGTTGCACTCAATACAATATAACTGTGAACACATAAAATTAATTAAGTCGGCGCAATGAGAATGAATTAGACCCGGTAATAAATTATAGGGTGTAAAAGTAGATAAGTAACGTTGCAAAGCGGTTTCACTGAATGCAAATAAATATCACATACTTGGAAAAAAGAAAGTCATCTATTTAAACACGATAGTTAAGTATATTGCTTTAAACTCAAAGATGGGTGTTAATTTGTAAGTGCAATCAATTTATATCAAAACCAGAATCAAAGATCTTTTTAATTGACTATGCTAAGTGTAGTTATTTGTAAACTTTATAGCAATTAACAAAATATGTTGATTTATTTACAACTAAGCTATTATGAAAGTAAATTGATAGATATTGTCAAATTATTTAGACTTTCGTCACTGAGATTTATATTAGGATCGGAAGGTCAATATCAATATGATTTGATCTTCGCTATTTATTTAGAAGATTGAAAAAACGGAAAACAAATTTTACAAGATGATATATCATTTCGTAAAATCTGAATATGAAGATAAGCATCCCTAAATTAAATATTGTTACTACTGAAATTTGTAATTTTTTTAACAAAAGCATGATTTTCATATTATTTACCTTACCACAGTATACTCTATGTTGAAAAACGGAGTTAAATTTATAATCCATATTCGTCCAGCATCGGTACTACTCGAGAAGAAGTTTTGATCGATTTCCACGTGTGTAAAAGTTTAAAATAAAATTAATGAATCAAATTAGAGTGTATTACGTTATTATCTATAAATTGTAAATATTATTGATAATTTCATCTTCTCTATAATTATCGACATAATTTATTTACTCACTTTTTTATTCAGCCTCGTTATAATATCAATTTCCAGCCAACATTCTTGTTTAGTCTGATTGATATCCTGCGAAACGAACTTAAATCACTATTTCATGCACAAATTATGGAAGTACATTGATATGCGGCTGAATTTATTGCTTCCTCTTCATTTCCTCAACTACAAAGCATAAATCTCATCTAATAGCAGTCAATAATTTATTTCAAACGTGCTCACGCATAGTTTATTCCACTACTTATCATGCAGTGAATATTGCTACAAATACTATTCCACGTGATTGACACGTCGATGTCATGAACAGAACTAGTAATTGCGGTAGAAGCTTTCAAGGTCGTAACATATGCAAGGACTTGAATTAAAACCACACAAACCTCCAATTATCTGATGGGATTATAAACATCTAGAGATGGGGGTAGTGTACGTGGTTGTAATTACATATTAGATGTTAGTGAATCATGGGAAACAACTGCCACAGACGACAGTCTGGAGGCTGAGTATGACAAATATTTAATAAGTATTACTTCAATCATTAATTAGTATTGTGATATGAGTTGAAAACTTAAATTATGATTATTCCAATAAGATGGTTGGATTTTTTAATATTTACAGTTGTACCTCTTTTTACCATTTCCAATTACCTTGTACGTAGTCAGACAGTGTATAGACGCATGAGAAATGTAATTGGAATAATGATTCGAGCGAATGCAGCTGTGAATACCAACCAGTTGAAGCACAACAAATAAAGCAATGCAGGATCAGTGGAAGTGTCTCCTGGTAATGTATACGACATTGAAATCCGGCGCCTCAGGAGACGTTTGTTGACGCCGAGACAATGGATATAATCAACGTCGTTTTTTTTTTTATTGTTGATCACATTTCCACCTCTAAGAATAAAACAGAGCAAAACAGCTGAGGTTAAGGAGCATGTTACAACAGTAGCTGTAGGTAGTCATAGTCTAACAACAAACAATGATTCATGCTCAAGTAGTGAATAAACTTCATTATAAGTCTTGTAATTCATTTGTGTCAATGGCGTTGTTATAGATAGAGCAATTAAAGCTTTATTGAACCAACTGAAAGTTTCAGTGTGTGAGGTTTAATCAGTTGATTTGAAAATATCTTGTATAATTTTATCAACTTCTTATCATTTTTCAAATACAGAGCATCTTTCTACATAAACCCAGGAAAATCAATAAGTGAACTGTATAACACAGTTGTAACATTATACAACACTATAATCGTGTAAGTGATGCTTCAATTCTCAAGTGCGCTTAGTTAACATCTCAAAGGATTCCATTTATTCGTGCGAAAGCCATTATGAGATTTATCAGATTAATGCTAGTCACAAACAAGCTTTATATAAATACAATCTCTTGCTAATCGACGTTATATTCCCAACTCGCTTCAATTCTTAAAGTGTGCAATGGAAATCAATCGATTTATTATCTAGTTTAACACGCAGTAATGAATAATAATTCAATAGTGCAAATTAAGTAAAGAGTATAAAACAGAAAACTACATGACAATTGTTTCTTAAGATATTTTAATTATTTGAGGGAGTTACGTTACTTTTCATTAATATTTATATTTTACAGAATGGTATGGAAATATTGTTACTTCCAACTCAATGCATAAATTAATTATTTGGTTTTCAATTTGATAAGCTCATATTCTTAAACATAATTGCGTTTCAGGTGTTGCAAAATGAAAATCCTTTGCATTGCTCTTTCACTGATACTCAGTATAAGTGCTGAGTATAAAATTGGAGTTGGGATTGCAGATGTCACGGGACCAGCAGCAGAAGTCATTTTCGTAAGTTACTAATCACACCTAATGCAGACTAATTCTCTAGTAAGTATATTACATTCAAGATGGGTTATGCCAAATTATCCCAAAAAGGAGAAGGCATCCATCTTCGCCAATTCGCCCGTGCTTTCATCATCGACGATGGCACAAGTCGCCTTGTTTTTGTATCCGCAGATATCGGAATGATGGGGCATGGTGTTCGTCGCACTGTCCTCAAACAACTCAAAGCCAATTATGGAAACACTTACAATGAACACAATATTATCCTCAGTGGAACTCACACCCATGGAGGACCAGGAGGATACTTAATGGATGTGATCTTTGATATCTCCTGCCTTGGCTTCGTACAGGATAATTTTGATGCTGTTACAGAAGGAATTTTTAAGGTAAAACAACCATGAACTGATTAAAACAACTTGAGGAGTTTACACAAACGTTCTTGTTTACTTTACGGTTGTCACGCGGAAATTAGGCCATTGTCAAAGCGCATGCGAAAATGGTAGATGGAGAGATTTACTACAGTGTTGGAGAAATACTTGATGCGAATATCAACCGGTCCCCAACCGCCTATGAAGCGAACCCGGAGGAGGAACGCGCCGAATATACCGACAATGTTGACAAGGACTTGAGGCAGTTGAAGTTTAAGACCAAGGAGGGTAAACCAATTGGTGTTATCAATTGGTTTGCTGTGCATCCAACGTCTATGAATAATACGAATCGTTTGATTACGTCGGATAATGTAGGGTATGCTTCGATATTGTTTGAAGAGAATGTCAATAATGGGGCTTTACCGGGTCAGGTAAGGTATTTGCAACACAAGCCCTAAGATTATATTGATATTTTGTGCTCACTTTATGTAGGGAGAGTTTGTTGCTGCTTTTGCTTCGGCTAACTTAGGAGATGTGTCTCCCAACATCAAAGGTGCAAAGTGTATCGATACAGGAAAACCCTGTGATCGGAATACAAGCACATGTGGTGGCTTGAGTACATTCTGCATTGCATCTGGACCTGGGCAAGACATTTTTGAGAGTACTAGTATTATCGCAAATCGACTGTGGATTGGAGCAATGGTGAGAAAGCCCAACCTTAAAATAACAAATTATGGATAGTAATTTCATTGTGTTCTTGTTGTAGAATTTATTTGCGGAGCGTGGGAGGAAAATTACAGGTCCCATCAAGTCTATACATCAATTTGTTGACATGCCCAATGAAACAGTAGAGATTGTTAATGACTTAGGACAGAGAAAACAAGTAAGTATTTACATTGTCATCAGTTTCTTTCTAATCGGTATTTGTCAAGGTCAAAGGATGTGTCCCAGCAATGGGTTATAGTTTTGCCGCTGGAACAACTGATGGTCCCGGCGAGTTTGACTTCAAACAAGGCACCACAACCGATAATGAGTTTTGGAAGTTTCTTAGAGACTTCCTGCAACCACCAGAGCCGGAGGATATCAAATGTCAAGAGCCTAAACCAATTCTGCTTGCAACTGGCAGGGTAAGCACAAACATCAATATTGACTCATTTGACTCAATTGAAATGTGTGTCGATTCTGTATGCTCATCAACAGATGAATATGCCCTATGAATGGCAACCATCGATTCTCTCCTCACAGTTGGCTACAATCGGCAATATTATTCTTGCTGCCATTCCTGGAGAGTTCACAACTATGTCAGGACGTCGAATGCGTAAAGCACTGGAACAAGTGGCAAAGAAAGAAGCTGGCATCGACGCGACTGTTATTATTGCTGGCTTAAGTAATACGTACACTGATTATATCACCACATTTGAAGAATATCAAGTAAGAAACGCAATTATTTTCCTTGGATTAATTACTATTTAGCTTTATTTGTGTAGGTTCAACGTTACGAAGGTGCTTCAACAATTTATGGACCTCATACACTTTCTATTCACATTCAACAATACAAGAAGCTGCTTACAGCCCTTATAAAGGTACAAGATACCGAAACATTTCAAGATTCACAAGAAAAAAACATACAAAATGTATTTATTTGTCATTTCAGAATGAAAGACTTCCTCCAGGTCCAACCCCGGTTGACAACTCTGCCAAACAAATATCATTTGTAACTCCGGTGATCCTGGATCTTCCGGAAAAGTTCCGGAAGTTTGGTGATTGTCTCCTAGAGCCAGCTATTGAGTATCATGTTGGTGATACCGTCACAGTTCAATTTGTACGTATCTCATGATATTAATTTACATGAAATTAGATAATAACGATGGTTATTTGCACGTTAGATGTCTGGACATCCACGGAATAATTTAATGCACGATAAGAGTTTCTTACTGGTTGAGAAGCAGACAGAAAGTGGTTGGGAAGCAGTTGCTACTGATGCTAGTTGGGACACAAGGTAATAGCTACTGATATATGCACAACCAGGTGAGCTTGGGATAAGAGAGATCCAAGACCTGCACTATAAATCCTAGACACAATGACATTGTGCTCTAAAAATACTTTCCATGCATTTTATTATGTACATTGCAAATGTTGCCCAATTCTTTAAAGTTGATGACAGGCAATATCCGGGTATATTTTTGAAAAACAAATTGCTTGAAATTTCTTACGACTGACAGCTCCTATAGCCTTTCATTTTTCCATTTTATGTTGTAGATTCAGCTGGAAGCGAACTTTCCTGGCTTCTAGCCGCGTAACAATCAGCTGGCACATCAGCGAACGATATAATGCTGGGGTCTATCGCATCTCACATATGGGCCACAGCAAGTCCCCAATTGACGGAATCACCCCCTATCGGGGTAGCTCACGACCTTTTGCTGTATTTGCTAACAACAACATATATCGACGACTTTAAGCAAAGAGAAAGATGATTTTTTCCAGTACAAGTTAATAAAATATTGTTGTCTATCTAATTTCGTAGATAGAGCTCAAGAGACGCTCCAGTAAATAGATGAAATAATAAAAAATTTGTAAAAATTAGAGTTGCAAACTGTGTAAATATTGTTTTGCCATAATATAATAAAACAAAAGTCTGAGTTTTTGTTGTACTTTCCAAGTTTCCATGAATAATGTAGAAAATTGCTCTACATAACTTGTTCTGACATTCTTTGATAAAGAATATTTATTTTTAGTGGTTTGTCATGAAGCTATATCTACATTTAGCTAATTAACCACTTGAAATATTTAAAATGTTAGTATCTAATACATGCAAATATTTAAAATAATTGGTTTTATTGATGGATGTACGTCAATAAAATTATATTTTAATCCTAAAATAGTACTAACATTGCATTTTTTCCATAATTGTGCAAAACTTCTGTGATATATAAACGCAATCAGTGCCAATTACGAACCAGTGGTGGCTAGAAAAGCGACAAGATGCACTTCACACTTTTCTTCATATTTCTGTTTCAGTTGGTCTACATTTCGAATGCGGAAGATGATGAATTCGAAGGAAAACTCTCGAATTCAATGGATGCAAAGCAAGGTGAATTTCCTTGGATGGTAGGCATACAAACCAAGAATGAAAATGGCACCTTTGATCAATTCACCTGTGGCGGGGCACTGGTCAGCAAGAACTTGGTACTAACTGCGAGCCTCTGCATTGAGTAAGTGCACATCAAATTCAATTCAATAACATTTCATACAAGTACTATTTGTGCTATATTAGAAGAGTCAGTGGCATTCGTTTAATTCTTGGATCTCTCCTTCTGGGTGACAACCAAGCTGACCCCAATAGGACAGTTCGTGATTCAAACCTTACGATTCGACACAAAGGTGCCGCCTTGATTCGTTTGTCTGAATCTGTTACCTTTGGAAATGATATACGACCCATTGATCTCCCATTTGTTGACGAGCCAATTCTTAATAATAGTCCAGTCATTGCGAGTGGTTGGGGTAATGTTGGAGATCGTGACACTGGTGGTTTAGCCCAGACATTACAATTCAACAATTATACCGCAATGACCAGCGCCAGATGCAGGAAAGAGTATCGCATTGCAGCTGAGAATACGGAGATGTGCGCGATAGCTAAGAATTCTTCGGCTTGTGTGGTAAGTAGCAAGGGATTAGATTTAAAGCAGATTTTTTCACAGTTTTTGTAGGGTGATGATGGAAGTCCAGTGGTTAAATATTCTGGTAGTAAAGCTATTCATGTTGGTATAATTGTTTGGAGTAATTGCCACATTGATGAACCGTTTATTGCGCTCAGGACTTCACCTCTTGTGAGATGGATTAAGTCTCAGATTCGAGCTTTTTCATAGTGAGTCTTGTGCGTATTTGATGCAAACATGTAGTTTTTGATTAGGCAAATAGAAATAAAACAGTTATGAGCATTTCACATTTGTTTGTTAAAAACTATACGTATAGCTAGTAATTATTGTTTCAGAATTTAAGTATTCTATAAGTGTCCTTTTTATTTATTACCATGCAATACTAGTTTGAATTTTATTTATATCTGTCATAAACTCTTTCTGTTGCCCGGTCTGTCGAAGGTCGCCTCAATTAAGAGGATTTTAATTATTAATGATTGATAATCCTATTTGAGACTTTTTATTGTGTTTGAGAGTACTTCTTAAAACTAAAACTGATACTGAGAACTCAAAAAAACCTTGATTTTTACAATTTGTTGAGCCTGATTGAGATTATTTTAAAAACAAAAAGTAATGCCGGTGACACACGGCTCCCTAGACCGATCGTAATTTGTTGCTACAATCGGTAACACTTACTTTGCGTCAAAAAAATAATTAAATGACAAAAAGTATGACTGTGTAGGCCTGAATAGATTGTTTGAAAAAATACAGTGTAAAGAATATTTGCAATTATAATTGCACGAAACTTTAAGTCTAATAATAAAAGTTCACAATCAATTACCAGTAAAGCGTTTCTTGATATTAAATAATTGTAATTTTTGCTTCACTTTTAGACCTTCTTGGTATTTTCCAATACGCAAAAAAGAAGAAGTAAGAAGACAAAATCTCAAAATCACGTCTTTGTTTTTTTGTCTTTCCGAATCATGGCATATCAATGCATAAAACAAAGTGATTAAAATAGAAATATATTTTTCATCAAAAATACTCAAAAAAAATTAGTAAAAGAAGAAGTAAACCAAAATTCAGTACCAATCACTATTAACCAATAACCTACATTATTAAAGTCAATTACATTTCAATCTACATGTGTCAACATCATTTGCGCCTAATATTGCTATTATTCAGTTTATACCAATTTTAGGTGTGGGCAAAAAGCAATAGTAGTAAAAGAGGTATAAATATAAATAAGCTTTGATCTGCATGTCCTACATGACTATCTTGTGAGGAAAGCCAGAAGATCATTCATAGACAAAAAGATAAATATTTACGATGCATTTTGTTATTACTCAGAAAAAATTACATTTGCTAGGACTACTCATCTAGTTTCCTTTTAAAATAATTAAACCCTCAAGTTGATGAGAATAATAATGAATCATAATTCATTTTAAAAAGTTTTGTATCAACTGTCTAAATACATTAATTTTTCTCACATGAATGTCATAATAATAATATTTTCTAAGAATTTAATTACTATAGTAATATATAATTTATACAGCATTGTGAGAATAGTGAAATAACTTATAAATTATGCCCCGTATAGAATTTCCGGGAACATAATTTAGTTGAGGCAAAGCTTTGATGAATTCCAACAATTTCGAAATTTGTTTAATATCAGTCAAAATAGATTTATTTTGATTGCTATGCAAAAAGGTATAAACCGCTACTCATGAATTATTTATTAATTATTACACAAAACGTTTTTTTATTAAATCACAGACACATTAACATATTCCTAAACATATGGATTAAATTCATATATGGTTTCCTGAAACTGTTTTAAAGATTTTTTTGCTCCACACATAATTTGCAATCAATCATCAAGGTCTTCAATTTTTGTGGGACTACTTCCCACAATCCATGAAAAACAATTTTATAACTTCAATTCAATTAATATTGTCATGTACAAACAAACAGTTGCAAAAATCAAATTGCAACCCAACGCGCTATTAATTCCAATTATACCTACACTGCTCCTCTGAAATGTCAATTAAATCAATTAATGAACCTAATAATAAGCTGCCAATTAAAATGTGATTAGCATGTGGTCACTTTGGGGCGGCGCAAAACATTTCCTATGTAATTATACGGCAGCGAAATTAATTTCAACTTTTGCAAATTCATTTATTACACACACACATGAGGATACTACTAATGTCTAAATATTATAGCTTTGTGGAATATTGACCTTGATAATTTGCGGACAGGTTTTTAATTTGAAAGCAATAACAATGAGTAAACATCATATATAAATAGTATATAATAATAATAATAATAATAATAATAATATAGAGAAAACTTAGAAAGGTAATTTAATGAAGGATTTGAAATATTGCAGGGCCAATGTTAAATTAAATGTTAAATCTGTAATTATCCCATTAATTCTAAGTGTGTACTTGATTTAATAATGAAAATCCGATCTGGATTTAAAAAATGCAGAAAATCAATTTGGCTTGAATTGATTTATATATCTTATTGCATTAGTAGATTAACGAAGACAAAGTACTGCAATCAATCGAAAATCTCCCTACAACCACAATCAGTCAATACAGAAAACAAATCATCGACTTAATACGCAATATTTTCCTACTCGTTTCACTCCTCTAACCAAATCTACACCTAAAGCTCTTAGATCTAGAAGAATCAAAATAAAATCAACTTGAATTTTCTCCCATCCTGCAATAATATTCTATTTCTGGCTGAACAATTGATGGGCGCACGGATTGACGTAGTAAACAGATTGCTAGTTCATTTGCGTTCGTATGCTGATCAGGTTATATACATCCATGTAATTATGTAAATGTGGCATGAGGTATGATGGAACAAGGTGAAGGGTGAAGGGCAAAAAGGTAACATTGAGTCTTGTCAGTAGGCACAATTTTGTCATGTCATGATAATCATAGAATTGAATCAACGTTTCCATCGTTGTACTAATGCCAGCCTAATTACCGGATTTGCGAGTGCACGAAGCAATGGCACAGATGAGCTGAGAGATTTGGTTGATTGCTTAATCAATAACATGCATATAAACATATAGAGTGTGCTTAAAAATTGTGCCATTAAGTGCGGTAGAAATAGTGCGATAAATTGGACATGCTTAACTGAGTACTGAATTGATTTTAAAACGCAGGTTAACAAACTCATGCCTTGAATCACTTTTGGGAACTTCACCAGAGCATTAAACGACATTAAAACACAAAATTATGATTCCCTAAATTACTGCAGAGATATTTCCAGCTGGGAAACCAGTTTACCGGTTATGAGCATTGAGCACTTTGTGAACAGTTGTTAACTGCAATAAACAATCACCGAGGAAAGGGATTTCAGCTGTAATCACTTAAATAGCAAGATGTAACCTAAAGGTATTTGTAAGGTGAGAGACATGTTAAGCTTCATTTGTTTTCCTTCAATTGCTAGACTTTAGAACGATGACAAATGTGTATGAATGTTAACTATCTCATTGATAGAAAAAATTATCTAAGACAGTGTACGTCTTTGAACTCTGTTCAACTGAGATCAAATTTACTTCTTTAAAAGAGATTGTGCAATGGAGAAAAATAATTGCACATAACATTTCTTTATTTTCATGAATTTCCTTTCTTCTTTACAAATTGTCTTTTGATGTTGTGCCCCATCAACATACAAATAAGTCAAATATATTTAACTCAATTAGCAATAACATTAGCAATTGAATTAAAGATAAGAATATTTTTTCGTGCAGACTTTGAACAATGCATAGTCATTCACTGTTAATTAATTTTGCGAATAAGCCAGTTAATGCTCTAAGCGCTTTAGAAATACTTTTTTAATCTTAATACAGTCATATTTATAAATCCCAGAAAAAAATAAAAAGCTTTTATTCTCTACATTCCGCACATTCCACTCTGGGATTACTCGACTTTTTATTGGGAGCAAAGTGTGGAAATTAAAAAAGCTAACCGATTCACTTGAGTGTAAATTATATGGAGTATTTGACAGCTATGATTGACGACGCAATGAGAATGGCATCTGTACGAGATTGGCAAAATTGTCGGCGTGAAAATAGTCTGGAAGCACGAAAAGCTCACATTTCTCATTTCGTACTAAATTAACTATGTCTGGCGCACGTTTGACTTGTGGCATGCATAAATTAATCAGATATCAAGTGGTTTATATTGATTTGTTTTGCACACAGAAGGCTCATTAATAAACAAATCATTGTTGAAAAGGTGTTTAAAAACGCATCAGTTATATCTCAATTGGATTACATCACATTTATTCAGAATAAATAAAAATAAGATATTCAATTTGATGATCAAACAAGTTCTGTCGCAATCAGTACAAAACCTGCTCGAAATCACTTTAATTCAACTTTGATCGTCAACCTAATCGATGCTGGCAAGTTTTTAAGAGTCAAGGCAATTCGTATTAGCAGAAGACATTGATAGACTTAATGTAGATTAAGTGAGCAGTGAAGAAATTGTGGTCTCGCAATCAGCAGGATCAGCAGTAAACAGTAAGTACGTGGTTGTAGGTAGTGAGTAGTACTGATAGATACCTGCGGAATTTGATCAAATATGGTTACGGTGGAATTTAGTGGAGTTTTCTGCGATTCAGAAGCATCGCATGTGCGCGCATGCGAATGGTTAGAAGTGCGGATCGTGAATTCAACATCAGAACTCTCACCGAACAGTGTGAATAGGGAGGCGTTCGCGACACGCTCGCAGGACAACGAGGCGCAAAACAGCGAAGGATCGCTCCTGCTGCTGTCTGGGAAAAACTAGGCAAGTTTGTGTAAAAGTACAAGTTTTTATGACAAGAAAAAGTAATCATCTAAGATTTATCTCAAAAGAATTGGAAAATGTAGTGAAACTCTTCAAAGTGCAATTAGGATTTTAATTGGTATTAATGTTAAAAATGTGTCATAAACTATTATTAACTAGTGAAAAACGTGAGAACTCCAAAAAAAAGTTAGCAAAAATAGATTGATTTATTCCTGTTTCTATTGAAAGACTATCATGGAATTTGAAGAAAATACCACGAGCAATTCAAACCTCACTCTGACTCAAAGTGAACCAGATGATGTGGTGGAGTTTGCTGAACGTGATGCACTCTACATCGTCATCCCAATCACAATAATCTACATCGTCATCTTCATCACTGGTCTCGTCGGCAATGTTGCCACATGCATTGTCATCGCACGGAACAAATCAATGCACACAGCAACCAACTATTATCTCTTCTCCCTCGCCATCTCGGACCTTCTCCTACTAGTCTCAGGACTCCCTCCGGAGATCTATTTCATCTGGTCGCGATACCCTTACGTCTTCGGCTACACCTTCTGCATCCTCAGGGGACTTTTTGCGGAAACTTCAATGAATGCAACTGTGCTAACAATAACCGCATTTACCATCGAACGATACGTAGCTATTTGCCATCCATTCCTCTCTCATACAATGAGCAAGCTATCGCGAGTGATCAAGTTGATCCTCTTCATCTGGACGGTTGCAATATGTTTCGCTATCCCACAAGCGGCACAATTCAACTTGATGAAGCTGTACACGGATCCTGATAATGATGATGTTATCTGCAACGTGGAGAATCCTATTCGGTACACATTCGAGATCTCCACACTCTTCTTCTTCGTCCTGCCGATGACGCTCATTGCAGTGTTGTATGCAATGATTGGCCTGCAGTTACGCTCTTCCAATATGATGAAACGTAGTGCGACACCGCCACCGGACGGGGTGCATTTAAATAGTGGAGTGGCAGCGACCAGGAATGGTCAGGAGAATGTGCGGACCAAAGTGAATTGCAGACATCAGCAGTCACAGTCCTCTAGACGAGTGTTGAAAATGCTCGGTAAGTAATTAAAAAACTAATTACTCATCGCAAGCAATTTATTCCATTTGTGTTGTGACGTTGCTCAATATGTTGTCTCAATATTTTGTGCATTAAGTATTATTGTGTATTGGCAAGACATGAATATTCATTCTCATTGAATATTAAATAAGGACTAAAACTTACTTATCTGAAGCCTTAGACTATTAATCACGAACTTTAAAATATGACTTCACCTCAATTTGAAACTGTCTTTAAAATCAGTCATCAAAGTTTGTGATTTTTGTATGTTTTTTATTGAATATTGACAACTATATATTGCTATAAACTATTGAGAAACTGTTTTACAAGTTGAGTGTCTTGCAATTAGTTCTTTCATAATTATTAACAACTTATATTGCAGTATAGATAAAATCTTGACATTAATAAAAGTCACTTTAAAAATAAAGCCTCCTTCCAAATGACTTAATTCATCGGTTGTAACTAAGTCAGCCTTAAACTTTTAAACATTTGCACCTTTCAATCTCTAATTATTATAATTAACACACTAGTAACATTAGTAACACACTAATATCAATCACGTTCTTAATGACCCTGATTATGACATTTCAACTCATTCTCAAATACGTTCTTTTAATAAAAATCTAATAAAATATTACAAAGATGAAATAATTGATTGTCTAAAAATAATACAAGAAATTCATTGCTTTTGATTGATGAAATACGCAAAGTGTTTTCTTATTAAAGCAGCGAATTTTTTAATTCCTAGATTTGGTGGCATTGCTATGATATAATGGTTTACAATTCTGATTTGCATACATATTATACATGCGATAACCGCCTATCGCATGTATAATAAGCACATCAGTTGAATGCCATCTAAACAAGAAATATTAAATACTTGTATTTAGTCACGTACTTTAGACATCTCTCCGAATGTTATTAGTGTCAATATGTTGTCTGAAAGTAATGTTAATGGCATGATTGTATTGCACGGATACGATAGTAATAAGGAAGTTTTCGGAATATAATACTTAATATAAATTAGTTTTAAAACGGTGCATTAATCATTTAAATGCTTATTGTCGTAAAGTTTCAACTATATTCGAACAAAGTTTTTTTAACTGATTTATTATGTTTTCTAACATAAATTGTTATTCTGATTTTTTTTTCGTGAAGCTTTAGATAAAAGGATATTTACGGTTTTAGTCATGCATTTTTTATTAAGGCACCAAGAACCAAGAATGTTTTATGTTGTTTTGTCTTTTAAATTCCCTCTTACACACTATTTTTTGCAAATATATCAATTTAAACTCTTGGGCTTCTTTCAAGTTTTAAAAAATCTCAGAAAATACTCGTCCTTTCAAATATGATTTGAAGTAGAGAAAATTTGAAAACAATGATAAATAATGTATCTATTAATCGCATTTAGTTCTTCTAGAAGGTTCAGATAACTCACAATTTTGTACATTTTTATTGTACTTATAATTAAATTTTCTGCATCATTAAAATGAAGAATTTGTGGCATTGAATAGAGAATTAAAACCCTTAAGCTTATTTTGCAAGTACAATTTTTATTTTACTTTTGTATTTGTTTATTTGTAACAAGATTATATGTAATTAATGCATGTATGCATTATTGCAAAAAACTAATCAACGTGCATCGACTTGATGCGCTTTTAATTAAAGATCCTCTTCTTCACAAGGTCCTTAATGAAACATTAGACAAGTGATTCGTTTGAATTTAATTAAAAATAAATTTGCATGATATATGTTCTAAAAAACAATAACTAACAATGAATTATTTAGCAGAAGAGGCGTTTTTGTACAATATTCGATTACATACTAATCTAACGCATGCCTCTATTACCTAATCCTTAATGTATATAATAAATAGTAGGAATAAAATAAATGAAATGGTAGTCAAAACACAAGTGCCAAGAATTTAAACAAATTTGTTAAGATACCAAGTTTGTTCAATTAAGTCAATTCCTCTTGAACCTAAATTGTGTGAAATGGATTTTTAGCGAATTAATAACAACGCAACGATACTGTTGAAATTAAAAGTGAATGAACCAGCTGTTGCATTTAAAGTTTGTCCCAGTTAGGTTTAAGTCCCAAAAGCTTTAAAGTTAAAAGCCATCAACAGCACTACGAATCGATTTCAATGAAGGAAAAATCAACTTGTTTGATGGAGGGAACTCTGGAATAGAATTACAACATAAATACTAAAGTCGGATACTTCTGCAATATTGCAATTGGTATTATGCACTGAATTTATTGGCAATATTGAAATTATCAACTACTCCTGTTCATATTCAATTTAATAAGAGCTTTAAATTGATATTTCGTATAATTTATTTAATGCATCCAATTAGCTTTATATAATAAAATCCGTTTTATATATTTCTGTTATATACTTGATTTGAATAGAGAAACAAAGTAAGAAAGCAGGTATAAAATAATAATTTATTAAATTATTCTGCGCACCACAACTGACACAAAATGAGAAAGTCTTCATCTTTGTAGTCAAATATAAAGTTATGTGCATTCATTCATTAATCATTGTGATGGAAATGGTATTTTCATAAATTAAATGCACTCATTGTGAAATTGAAAAAGTTATGTCTTGTATTAAAAGAAATTGTTCAAATAAAAAATGAGCATAATACATTTTAAGATAGGAATTATGTTCTTGGAAACAAGTAAATAAAGTATTATATGCAATATGTTGAGAATTAAAATCTTTCTTTAACATTTAAGGAGGTACCAAGGGAACCACTTTAATTCCTTTCTATTTAGATCATATAAAGGACCTAATCTCTAAAATATTTTAACATGTTCCTATAATACTTGCTTTGATAATATTATGGTAACAGTCTATGCCCACGGTAATATTTACATAGATGTTAATTAGTCCTTTTGCTTATTATTTATATTATGCTTAAATTTATCTTGTGATATGTTTAAAACGTCATTACAAAAATAATACAACCAATTTATATATTAAAATAAATTGTTTTGCATATTTAATCGAACTATAAAATTATATTCAATGCATTCATTTGTTATAAAATGTTGATACACTATTTGCATTAATTTTCAATTCAGCATGGTGGTTACAGAAAATTTATGTTTAATTTTCTGTGCTTGGGGATGTAAAGTTGGATTAATTATTACTCTCGAATAAACGTCATTAATTCTAAACTTTTGAAATTGTACTTTAGTGGACTAACTACTGATGTTGCTAAAATATGTATGACAAGTACAGATGAAGAAATAAAAATGTATGTAGTTCATCTGAAGCATATATTTTATCAAAATTGTAGTAGTGACTTTGATAATAAAAGTTTCAAACCATTTCTAACCAAATCCTTGATTTACATGTTTTAGAACTTTCCAACTCAATTTTAAAAATATTCAAAATTTCAAAAATTCAAAATCAATTTAAAAAACCAAAACAGATTTTATTTAAGTATTAAATAAGATTTTATTTTTTCTTTCATTCCCGAATTTTGGAAGAAATATATCGAACTTTATTCATACTTTTCATTTCTACTGGATCGACAGCTAACGTTTTTTGCTTCTTTATAATAATAATAATAATATATATTGTACACATACAATCATATTTAGCCATAGAAAAACGGTAATTAATGAAATCTTTTAATATTATGCTTTCCTTCAATTGGGTAGAAGTTTTCGAACGTGTGAAACTGGCAGTTCTTGAGGACTTGAGGAATTGTAGAAATTGGGTGGAATCTTTCTGGAGAACTCTTCTATAGCTGTTGTTTCTTTGTATGATGTTCCTAAACTTGAAATACAATTTACCTTTCCAAGCATCCTCAAAGAATCAAAGTTAATGCAAAGAACTTAGTTGAGAACTTTGCTGGAAACCTAATTTTTGTTTGTATCATATCAGATTTACGGCATGTTACACTACAATAAAGTATATAACGTGTAAAGCACAGTCGTTTATAAACTAATCGTATTTAAAATTAATTCAAGCATAACGAAGAAGATTTTGTTAAAATTTGATTCATCTCATGCTTTGCATGTTTACTTCGCAAGAATGTCAGTTCAATTAAGAACTTGATGTCAAGAGCAGAGAATTTACTGATATGTATAAAAATAAAAGAATAAATTTAGCTTTGGAATTAGAATTTTTAAATGTTTTATGAGGAATGTTATTAAAACATACATCACGTAAATTTAATTTCCACAAAGATAATTGAAAATTATCCAACGCAATCCTGGCAATAGCAGATGGAGTCCATTCATGTGGGAAGATCGTACATGTCAGCTTATAAATTGTACTTGCTTTTAGCGATTAAATCATGAATTCAACTAA
Organism: Diploeciton nevermanni; assembly: GCA_027575565.1. NCBI lineage: Eukaryota > Metazoa > Arthropoda > Insecta > Coleoptera > Staphylinidae > Diploeciton > Diploeciton nevermanni. Next base: position 85,734 of record JAODIE010016466.1, read on the forward strand.
ATTCTAAAACTATGCATTAGGTCATGAATATTATTAATTAAATCTCTAACAATCAATTTTCTATTGAGTGTGATTTGACATAAGTTAATTAATAATCTAAGCACTGCTTTACATTTAGAGTGATTAGATTTAAATAACCTAGTTAAAACAAAGGCAATGAAACAATTGATTTGATTTTAATTACTATAATTTCTAGGAAAACAAATTGTATGTTTTCATATGCAATTGGCTTTGTATATAATACTCTGGAGAATTATTAAATATCAAATAGTGTAATAGATTTAGTAGACCAATTATAACTGGAGAACTTCAAATTTTCGATCGGGATAACATTAACGGCATTTGATCAATCACAATTTTTAAGAAAATGGGTTTTTCAAAATGTTTGAATTGCCGATCGTTTTCTTTTAATTTTGATTTTAGTATTTGACGGAAATTTTGGTTGCCATTTGATATATTGTATAACTTTCGTAATTATTGTTAGATCATTTAACTGTCTTCAATAACAATTTATGAATAAACGTCATTTGTTTATCTTTAGTGGTTTCAAAGTTATAAGTTAGCAAAGTGAATTTTTGTGAAAACGTGCAGACGCTGATATGAAGTATGTTCACTTAACTCAGTATGATACGACACTAGTATTCCAATTTTCCTGACGCATTTAGTTTTTCAGGTTGAATTTTTGTAGGTAGAATTCATCTTTGCGAATAATTATTGGTTTCGCTAAAGTTTTTAAAAGAAATTGCAAATGAGGTAGTAAAAATATTTGTAGTTCACCTTAAGTACAAATTTAACTAAAGTTGTAATTAGAGTTTTAATTGCAATAAAAATTTCCATGTAATTCTAATAAAATACTTATACTATTTCATCATTTAAACTGTTTATTTCTATTTAAAAAGAAACAAAAGATTTAACAATGCCTAAAACACAAATATTATACGCAACTTCCTAAATATTAAATAAGCCAATACCTATTATTCATACATTCTATTAATAGTTATGATTTAATTAGAATTCAAATGAGAGCCACTTAGAATCGTCTAAATTAAATAGCTTAATTATTAATACCAGGACCTTAGACTAATTGCTTTGTTTATAATTACTACAGTTCAGTGAACGGTTAGATCATTGAAGTACTTAACTTCTTATTTTGTAAAGTTATGCTTTTCTTTTATTATGAACTATCTGCATTACACGTTTCATCTTAAACTCGTAATTAAAATTAAATCTGCGTTGAGAGTGATTGTAAATTGCACAAGACGCAAAGCTTCACGTGCTGTTCAAGCTCATCAGGAATCAGGAAGTTTTATTGGAAATCTAAAGAATACATAAGCAGGTACAGCGGTGAAAAGCAGAGAAGACAAGTAATAGTTTTAGATTGAAAGTGAGTTAGTTACAAGAAACTGTTAGAAAAGCTATCAATGTAGACGATTTATGTTGTTTTCATAAATTGCGTCTAATTAACAATTGATAATTGCATGTTAGTGTTTTACGAAACTATTAAACAACCTTTCAATGGAAATACATGATTTTTTGACAATTTAATTATTTTGTAATTAATTAGAATAGTTCTGGGAAGCGGAATTATTAATATATTATAATTATTTATTCCAATAAATAATTCTATATATATATATATATATATATATTTCATCTTAATCTATAAATCACTATGACACTATGAAGAAAGAATGTAAGATAAATGAACAAGAAGTTGATTTATTTATCTTGAGGTTTGTAATCGTTTATTTCTTATACTAAGTTAGCTAATCCAAATAACATTATCCCATTACCCTCTTTTGTTCCTGTAAAGTATGATCCGAGTGAAAATTGTTTTCTTCGCTTATAATAAAGCAAGATGCAATGCTCAGGAATTACTAACTATTGATATTGTGGAAAATGTAAGAAAACTAGAAAACTAATTGCCGTATTGAGTTTAAATTGTAGCTTTAGATATTTATAGATAGGCAAACAGAATAAAATTATATTTGCTTAAAAAGTTAAATTCATTTCAATGTTAAAAATGTCAACCAACAATTGTCTTTTAACCAAAATTAAATTCATTCTACCACCTTTGCTCGGACTATTGCAAAGAGTATATATTTGCGCATATTACTACATAATGCGGGAATTATATGACATTAGCAATGTGTTTTCCTCTTAAATTTGCATAAGGCCACAACAGTAACATTTAAGAGATACGACAGATGTGGCTACATTTACGACATGAATACAAATGATTATATTAATAAAATGCCTAAAATATTTTAATTCCAGAACAATTCAAATATTATTGCATAGGAAATCACAACATGTATACTTTACTCTGTAAAACTGAAAAAATCCTGTTTGCGTATTATTACAATGTTGATCATATCTTTCATGAATACTTAGAGGACTCACAAGGGAACCATTAAGAGTGTCGCGCTTTTTTATTATTCTGAAAAGCCCAGACGATCTCATTATGTACGATCGGCTTCACTCCCAGACTCTATGAAGGTCGTTAAATGCAATTGAGGAATAAAGTGAACATTATCACGATATCAACGTGGGTGTAACAATAGGGTAGCTATTAGAGTAGAGTTAAGGTAGTTTTTTATAGAGATTGTTTAAGCTTAGAGGTTGGTGATTTTATAACCTGCCATGCATATTACCTCTTTAAGTTCTAAAATGACTGCCGTTACAAGAAAAATTCTTCAATCTTATTTGGTACATTCTTGGAGAAATATAAGAATTTTCAGAGAAAGTTGTTTTTGAATTTCTATCAATTTATGCTTGTAATTCTTGAAGAACGTGAGGTTTTAATATTGGTTGTGAATATTTAACAAATTGATATGTTTTATTTTCTGTTTCAGATGTTCTTTTATTTATATCTTGCAAGGAATCTATTTTATTTGCCTGAGAAATAAAATGCTAAAGCGTGTTAGATTTATTTTTATAAATACAATCCTGGTTTTATTTTTTAAACATAAAATTAATATGTTATATAAATATACATTATATATCTGTGAGGAACAAAATTGAAGAAAGAAATTTTATTTCTACTGTTCTAAGGAAACAACAAAATCCTCCTAACAATTTTCTTTTCTTACAAAGAAATTGTAACTAAAAACATTGTGTTTTCAATGTTACACAATTATCAAAAATCTTCAAATCTAAAGACGTTGAACTATTTTTATGTTTTATGTTGATAAGATTTTACTTTAACACTTACTAATATTTACTTGTTCTCGGCCTGTTGCCTTCTTCAGTATAGTTTTTGTTTCTTATCATTGTTT
>JAODIE010016466.1:89111-121696 GCA_027575565.1 Diploeciton nevermanni
CTTTAACACTTACTAATATTTACTTGTTCTCGGCCTGTTGCCTTCTTCAGTATAGTTTTTGTTTCTTATCATTGTTTATAAGTTCTTCTGTAATGTTTTTGTTTAGTAAGTAAAATCATATCAACATGATGAATATTAAACACTTTGTAACCACACTCATTGTATGTATTTGTTAGCATTGTGCAAATGGGTATAACGATATTCTAACGTCGTTCGTTTCAACATTATGCGCCTCCAGCAAACCAAGCGCATCATGCAATTTGATTACACACCATTGTGCTCCTTCAATGCCAATTCAATTCTAAACTTATAAACATATGCGAGTATAGATAATATGTTGTGATATCGTAAGATAAATTAAAGGAAATTGTTTTTTTTTACAATATGAAAGTGTTTAAAGCTTCCAGAAACATATTTGCTTTTACGTCTATGCAGGAAATAGAAGTCAAGGTCTTTGTTAGTTTGTAATGTACTTATGGTATTCCAGAGAATAGTGAAGTAATAAAAGTATAATAGAGTTTATAGTTTTACGTAAGACATTAATGTTTTATAGATATTTTCTATTTCACGCTCACGTTCCTTAAAAATTAATAGAAAGAAAATATTTTGTATAATTTCGCAATATATTCGATTTACTATCAATCATTTTATGATGTTAAAAATCGTAAAAAATAAATTTATTTCATACTAAAATCAAACACTAACTAGAATCAAACTATCATCATCAATCAATTTTTATTAATTATCTTTGGGTATAGTCTACCAAAAAACTAACCAAAATCATTTCATCCTTGACATTTTTAGGAAATATTTATTACATTATTACGAAATCAAAGCCAACGTTTTATTGGCATAATAAAACTGAGAAGCTTAATTTATAATTGTGTATCAAGATGTTTTGATTTACTGTACTTCTCTTACCAATATATTCAAGAATCCAATATTATCAGATATTTATAAAATTTTAGTGAAAAAAATCTTCCAACCAAAAACAACATATAAAACACACTCGGATTTTCTCAATGAATATCATATATGTAAGGAAAACAAGTTCCGCTTCAAAACTGTTTTCTCTTTGAGTTTTCTCGAAAACAATGAATAATTAAAGTATAATAAAATTATTTTTTTTCCGTTTTAGAAAATTCCCTTCTTTTATGCAAGATGGATAAAGAAGTAGTGATATGTTTGTCTGCTTAACTTGGTTTTAATTCATCAATAAAAGAAGAAAAGAAGAACAGAATGACAGCACCTAGAAACTTAGAGAAAGCTTGAAATTGATTATAAGAACAACAAAGTTGTATTTCGATTTTTACCTTTTAGATGTTTAAAATAACAAGAGAAAGAGTAACTTCATTCTCTTTCTCTTTGAACTGTTTAAAACACAGCTGTTTCCTCTCATTAATATCTTTAGTAGAACTAATTTGGTTCACCTTTTTCTTCTATGCTACATCAGTGCTTCACCAGCATAAAGACATCACTTAAATATTATTTTCTGACATGCCCATGACAGGATGATAAACTCAAATTACCCGAATATATAATTAATTGTCTTGATTTTCTAGGAAATATGCACAGCCTTTATCTACAAATTCATTCTGTTTTCTACATTTTCGGCTTGTTTTCGTTGCTTCGTGACATTGCAACGCTGAAATATAAGCGTCTCAATACGTGTATGGCACATTTATCAAGCAGTAAGCTTGCTATAATACACTAAACACGTGTCTTGGGATCTCTACCATTACCATCTCAAATAACACGGGTGCTTTTTACTGCCTGACGTAATAAACATCGTGACATGGTTACATTTTTTTACTTGTAAGTCATTTCCATATATGTATAGATATGCATTTTATGTTGTTGAATTAAATGATTTTAATGGTATTCTACACTGATATGAACAAGTTGGGTGGAAAAAACTACCATAGAATTAAAGTACTAAGTACAAAAAATTGACAAAATCTTCACCGCTAAAAGCGAAACATCGTTTCTATTTATTCTTATATGAAAGATTATTGTTCAATATAATATTAAATCATCTTGTTTTAACTAAATAGATTTGCAGCAAATCGTCGAGATGATGAATCGCTGCTTTTAGAGAAACTTTATTGAGTGTTGAGTGCGCAAAAATGCAAATAAAAGAATGAGGAGAATAGAAAAACGATTGAATGCTAAATAATGTGAGGACAAGAGCACAATGGGTACTATGCCCACGAGAATCAGCGAGTAATCTGTAATTCACGTTTGTTTTTAGCACACAAAGCAAAATGAATCCATTTCCTCCTCCTCCTCCTCCTCCAGCTTACGCAAAGTTATTAATGAATATTTATTTTCAGTTGCGGTCGTGGTTGCGTTTTTCATTTGTTGGGCACCTTTCCATACACAACGTCTCCTCGCCACGTATCTTCCAGCAGATACTCAGAGCTGGATCTTCGATGCAGTCACCTACGTCAGCGGTATTTTGTACTTCATGTCAACTACAATCAACCCTTTACTTTACAACATCATGTCCAATAAATTCCGCGAGGCATTCAAGGTAATTCATATATATTTGAAATAAGTCTTTTGTCTAACTCGGTCTATGGAAATATTACAAGCATGATTTCCCCACGCATCCTAGTTGTTTAAGTATATAGCCAACTGGAGTCCTTACAAAGCACAGAGCTTCTTTTGCAGGAAACATTCTCGCGATGCTGTCGGGCTGCGCGATTCAAATCCCAGCATGCGCGTCCGCAAAGGTCCTACTCGGTTCTATCCCGATCAGCTCAGCGAGCAGGAGGCGAATCATCCGAATCATACAAGGACGACCATAGTTTACACACCAACTCAACTATAACCACCCACCGCAAAGAATCTATCGAGTCCTCTGCGTTGCAGCAATCAACGACCCACGCCGGAAAACGGTACTTAACTTGCCTTAACTACCATAATAACTGCGTCGCTATGATATTATTTGATTTTAATTATAGGATTATGCTTTTTAGGAAAATAAGTCTTATGGAACGACATTCCTTTGTCACAACAAACTATAACTGGCCCAAAGACAGAGCTGGTGTGTGCATCACAATGGTGCCCAAGTCAAACATGGACACAATCCAACCCAGCACCAGATTAGTTGCAGTTAAGCTCCCAAGACACCAAGATTCATCACCTGGACGTATTGGAAGAATGTGGAGGATGTTTCATTGTGTAGAGAGAAGCTCAGAGAGGAGTTTGTCGAGTGCTAACTCTACACCCGCCAGGGAGGTACCTGAACGAGCCAGTTTTTGCTCCCAAGATTCAGAAGGTGATTACAGAGAAAAGCATAGATGTGATATTAGCAACAGCAGCTTAAAAGATGTAGAAATGGCTGAACTTGTTGATGAACTCAGTGCGTACATGGAGGAGATCAAGATACGGGAGATTTCTACATGAATTTAACTCAAAAGTCCTAAGTACGCCAAGTTAGAATATTTCAGTTTGAAAAAAGAAAATTGTTAACTCATTCTTAAGGACAATTCGGTATTTGACGTTCCCCATGCCTCCACAGCATTGTAATTTTTCCAAAAAAGATTCCTACAAGCCAGTTAGTGTGAATTGTAGATTAGAATACTAGGAAAAAACAAAATTAATTTTAATAAGCAATGATGCACGAGCATTAGGGTGCTGGACGCTGCAAAAACTTCCAATGCAATGTTCGCAGTTAATTTAATTGCGCGCGCGTATAAAAAAAAACTTGCTAGTCATAATATAAACAGCGTGTGGCAATTAATTTAATTGCATGATCTAATCAAAAATTGAATCGACGGGTACGCGAATTTAGATGTAAAAACGTCTCAGGTACTTCACCAAGAACAGACTGTGGCTTGTTGTGAGTGCACTTTCATAATTAAATTGTTCCAAGTTTGTGTAGAACGTCTATATTCGCAATTAATTGTATAGCAATTTGAGCATATGGCAAATTGCGTGTCTTAATGTCAAATAAATTCATTATCAATGCTCAGTGTCCATAAATTATTCAAAGGGAGAAAACACTATTTTTGAAGCGTACTATGCCGAATACCGACACCGTACTTGACCTCCGTTCCATTAGACTACACCAACCATCGGAGTTATTTAGCAGTTGTTGAGACTGAATTCTGTGTAACAGAATCTGAAACAGTATACCCAGAATATGCATCACGCTGGTACAGACTGCTTACGGGTTGAGCCACAGAGCGGAGCAAAGAAGCTATTTATTGTCAAAAATAAACAATCATGTTACCACGTTTTCATGCCACTAATAATTAGAATGTTCAATATATTACCTCCGACGCTTACTTTCTTTCGATTGAATACTTTTTAGCGTGTTGCCTTCTTCAAGTAGGTTCAAGTTGTTGCAAAATAATTACAGAACAAGAATCATGTTCTTGTGAATAAAAACAATAAATACCACATAAATCAGTAAAATATCAATTTCAATTACCCAAGGTAAAAACTGTATAAAAAGCCACTGTAAAGCATACAATTAGTATTGAAAAATGATGTTGATCTTTTTTATTAAGTTTTATGGATATTCATTATAAGATAACTTAACGCTTTCCTCCCACTCGCGGCGCAGCCTTGGCTACATTCTTAGCAGCCTTAGCCTTAGGAGCGGCTTTAGCTTTGGTTGCCGCCGCCGGTTTCTTGGCGGCCTTAGTTGACTTCTTCTGCTCCTTGGCAGCGCGAATTGCCTGCTCACGCTGGGCTTTCCTTACCTCAGGGCGCTGGTTACGCTTGGCGAGGATGTCATTCAATGACGCACCAACAATAGCGCGCTGAAACTTTTGCGTGCGGCGAGTGCGTTTCTTTGTGGCCTCCTCCTCTTGGCCCTTCTTGTGCTTGCGACGGTAAAGAACCGTCCACGTAACTTTACGTGGATTCCTCTTCATCAAGTGTGCAGCCTCACACTTGGAGCTGAGAAATGTGTATGACTAAAATAAAGTTGATTGATTGAAATAGTAAATGAGAAATAGTAAATCAAAATATTCCTAATATAGCACTCTTGAATTTATACATATTTGAGGAGAAACATGTATACAGCATTTTGAGGTTATCTCATAATAAAACTTGTGAAATGTTGTCAACAAGAAATACAAATAACATTTCTTGCTGAAATGATAAGAACAGCAAGTTATGGTATAGGCCATTACGGTTAATTAACAGGAAATAACATAAATGAAATCTGTTTACCTTTCCGTCAATCTTGACCAGGGTCTTGCCATGGCCAGGATAAATTTTGTATCCACTGTACGCACAAAGTCCGATCCTAAAAATAATACCACAGTTAGATCAGCCATAATTCGCCAATAGCACACTCCTCGATTTTATTTATTGAAATGGCAGATTACGAAAATAAGTGCAGATTCATATGTTTTAAACAAATACGTACTTCATCTCGACGGACGACGGAAAAAGAAGGCTGAAAAAGGTAGTACGATTACAGACGTCGCCGGTAGAGGCGCCTCAAAATTTGTATGCAATGTTGCCAATTGAGGGATTCAAAGTTAAATTTATTTATTACGTTCTAACAATAAATTAAACATGCTAAATAATCAAAATATTTTTTTTATAATTGAATAAAAACGATTAAAATTCAAAACCATCACTTAAAGTTGGTTGACTTTTCGTCATTTCCAATGGAATTGTTTCGCTCGTTAATAAATTTTCATCATCTTCAATTTTTTGCGCAATTAATTCCAACGGCATAGCAACTTCCGAAGGTCTGTTCTTTAGCTTCTCTTCATCAGTAACATCAATTACTTCAGACATATCATTTTTACTTTCATCTTTCGTAAAATCTCCAGCTTCATCAGGAAATTTCCACTCAGAGCACATTGTCTGCAGCGGTTGTAGAATCTGCACGCTTTGTTTCACTCTCAACAACTCTAAATTGCACATATTTTCAACTTCCAACAATCTACGTTTGTAATTAGCCATTGCAATCTGCTTTTGAAGATTTTGCCTGTTTTCGTAGTGCGTTCTCAGCATGTTGTCAGAGTATTTCGCCATAAAATCGGCCTCTAAAGTCGCGGAACTAGCGGGTAGACAAGAATTTATTCCATCAGTTAATTCCGACCCAAAACCACCTGTAAAACTATTCATTGAGTCTGTATAGTAGAAACCAATCTCAGCAGTACGATTAATATAATCGTTTTTGCGTCGTTCCTCAATTTCTCGTTTCCATATATCTCTTTCATCTTGTAATTGTTTCTTGAGTACTTGAATTGTTTTCCGAAGCTGCTGAATTCGTTTATGAAGATGATTATTGTATTCCTCGGTAGTTTCAAAGATAATATTTTCACTACTATCGGAATTTTCAGTTTCAGAAGTCGCATCAATATTACTTTCGTTAGAATCTTCAAAGGTTTCTTCAAATACAGCCGTGCAAGAAAGGGTATGCTCCATTTTAATAGAAATTAAATAAAAATTATAATGGATTGCAAAATACTATTAAATTGATCAAATAGAAATTGTCAAATATTTTTTTAAAAACGTTTTAAATTGATCTCATAGATATAGAGATTTTTTTGAATACTTTGATAAGTAGTATAATTAATGATTAATTTCAATAAACATTTTCTTGGCAACATGTTAGCCAAAACATGCAACGTAAGCAACCCAAAATACACTATTATTGAATCGTATTCGCTGACGTGGACTCGATTTACATGACGCTGCCTGTAAATGATTTAACAGAGTCCTAACGCACAATTTCTCTTATTTTCTACATAAATTGTTATTTAAATCCAGGAAAGATGGATATGGGTTCGCTGTTCGACGATGTGAAACGCATGAACAAACGACAGGTATATATTTTTTTCTGAGCAAATTTATTTTAGGGTTATTACTGCAAAACATGAAAAAGCCAAACTTTGCAGTGGAAGCCGGTTTAACTATTCTTTAAAAATACCACATCTTAATTAATAAGTAACATAATAATGTTTATAGTTTTTGTATCAAATGCTGAGTTTTGGTATGATTGTCACATCAGCATTGATGATATGGAAAGGCCTCATGGTAGTCACTGGCTCTGAAAGTCCAATTGTTGTTGTACTATCTGGTAGCATGGAGCCTGCATTCCACCGTGGTGATTTACTCTTTTTGACAAATTACCCAGAGGAGCCTGTACGAGTTGGAGAAATTGTTGTGTTTAAAGTTGATGGAAGAGATATTCCCATTGTTCACCGGGTGCTGAAGTTACATGAAAAGTATGTGCATTGAAGCTTATACATGTGAAGTAATCATAAATTTTGCTAATGTATTTTAGGAATAATGGAACTGTGAAGTTTCTGACTAAGGGTGACAACAACAGTGTGGATGATAGAGGTTTATATGCTCCAGGACAACTTTGGCTTACTAAAAAAGATGTTGTGGGTAGAGCAAGGGGCTTTCTTCCATATGTAGGAATGGTTACTATTTTAATGAATGAATACCCCAAGTTTAAGGCAAGATTATCTGTTACCTCTGTTTTGTTTGTATCTTAAATGCAATATTATTTCAGTATGCTGTTCTAACATGTCTTGGGATATATGTATTGATACATCGTGAGTAAACTTGAGGTGTAAGACTTAAATTAAATAAGTTTATTGAGTATTAAAATGAAAACGGTGTTTTTTTTTATCGTTCTAAATTCCGTTCTGTTATATTATTTGTATGATTAGAATACCTTCTCAAATATATCAAGAATTTAATAAATATTTTTGTTAAATTAACATAGACATGGAGCAATGTCATTGGCAAATTAGCAACACACATATTTTTCTTATCATTAAAATACCACAATGAATGAACACTTTTTCAAAGAATTATATATATGGTTAACAGGTGCAGAACATTCAGTATAGTATATTCTACTTCCATTGATAAGATGATTTTAAAAATTATTTCCAAGCACTGGATTTTTAAACGTGACAAATACAAATCATGGTCCCAGATCTATGCAATTCTTGTTGGTAAGACATCATCCTTTTAGAAATGCGGATTATTTTTGCTTTATTATTTGTTTGTAGTATCAATAAATCATTTATTGCTTGGTGCTCTTTTTGCATGGACATCTCCAACCATTTTGTTCCTATTGGATCCAAAATGGAATCCAAATCCGGTAACAGTGAGAGAACTATTTTTTCCTGTTATAATACCATTTGTGCCAATGGTGCTGGTATGCCCCTTGGTTGCTAAGATTAGTGATAAAATCGGTCGTAAAAAGACCCTACTTTTGGTAACAATACCAGTAATAGTCAGCTTGATTTTAATCATTACTGGAGGACACTTCTACGTGTATTACGTTTCTAGAGTAACGTTTGGTACCGCTAATGGCTGCGGATACTTGGCAACTCCTCCTTATATAGCTGAGATCAGCACACGAAATGTCCGAGGACGTTGGGGCAATGCTTTACCAGTTTTCTTTTATTTGGGTCAATTGGTGATGAATGTTATTGGTGCATATTTTTCTATACGAAATGCTGGCCTGATTTTAATGCTATTTCCAGTAATATTTATACTAAATTATTATTTCCTACCGGAGTCACCTTACTGGTTATTGATGAAAGAACGTAAAGAAGAAGCTCGGATGGCCCTCCAATGGCTGCGGAGAAGTGCCGACGTGGAAGACGAACTTAAACAAATGGTATTGGACGTTAAACGACAACAATCACAAACTGGGAGATACAAGGATCTTTGGGTTATAGCAAGCAACAGAAAATCAGTTCTTATTGTCTCTGCAATATGGTGGATGCAAATCTTTTCCGGATTTGTAGTTATCACTGCATTTATCAAACCAATTTTTAAAATGTCTGGAAACAACATGGATGCCGCTACCTCATCTATAATCGTTTGTGCTGCATGTTTTATTTTCACACTGGTAGCTTCGTATGCCTGGGATAAGTTGGATCGTCGTGTGGCTGCAATCACTTCGTGTATGTTTTGTAGTCTGTTATTATTTGCTCAAGGCACTGTCTTTTATGTGAATGATGAGTTACATTTGAATTGGCCCATGCTATCTATTCTGCCTTTGGTGTTAATGATTATATACATTATGGCATATGGAATTGGAATGGGTATTGTGCCAATGTTGCTTTTGGGTGAACTCTTTTCATATAGTCTAAGGGGCAAAGCAGTAGTTGTGGCCGTCTTCAACATGGGGGTGGCTAGTGGAATAGCGTCCATAATATTGACCCAACTGATGCAAATCATTGGATTGTATGCGGTGTTTTTATTTTTTGCATGTTGCACATTAATTTCTACTTTTGTTTGCTACTTTATTGTACCAGAAACAAGAGGAAAGACTTTAGAGCAAATTCACCAGTCTTTGTAATTAGTTTAATTATATTAGATAATTTATTAAAATGCATTATCTCAGAATCACTTTACTTTACCGGAGAACGTAATATCTTCATTACATAGAGGCCGCAAAAGATTACTCAGTTCCGTAACTAGAATAGAATAGTGTATTATTGAGTGTGGTTACGAAATGTTTAAGATTCATTATGTTGATAAAATTTCACTATAACACTTACTTTTATTCACTTAGTAGAACGTTTTCGCCATGTTGCCCTCTTCAAATTTCCAGGATTCGTAGCCATTAGACCTCGGTGTTTTGTGGCGCTGGCGATGCGAAGCTCGTGACTTATCGCGCAACTTCGCAGTTTTTGCGAACAGTATTATACTGAAGAATGAAACATGCCGAAAACGTTCTACCAAGTGAATAAAAGTAAGTGAATAGTAAAATTTTATCAACATAATAGAATAGAATAACTTGTTACCTGGTGGCGTCATAACAAAATAGTACTAGGGGAGCGAAGTAGGACGTTACCGAGTGACGGCAATATCGAGTTGATTAATTTGTCCTATGAAATACAAATATAATTGTCCATTGATTGGTGTATCTTCATTGGATACATACTTAACATTGCATAAAATATGCAGTTTATGCAAAAATAAATGTAGATTTGGCAGAATTGATGGATAAATTAGCAAAAAAAATAAACGGAAATGATGTGGCTTCAATCTGCACAAATAAATATGCTTTTTGTCAATGCAAACCCATTGCTTGTTTCAATAAGACCTCATACACCAAGCACTACAAACATTGCTAAAGGTAGACAGATTTCTGGGACTTTATTTATTAAATGTAATCAATTATTTCTATGAATAGAAACTTTTAGAACGTCATAAGAAAGGATTTCTCCATGGAAATGCGTAAATATTTATAGATAACCAAACAATATGATGATTACAAAATGAGCGCTTTAACTAGATCTATTAAATATTGCTGAGAACTATCCTTCAGCCACATCTACATCAATTTTATTTATTCAAAACTTACTCACAATTCCTCTCGTTCTCATCTCACTCAAATGACAACTCGTCTCTCTCCGTTACCTACAACCTCTCTCGGCCACAGCCGCAATCGTTAAAAATGAATTACAATATTCAATCTTTTAAAGAATCTCTCTGTACACATGTTCCGGTAATTGTAATTCCTTTCTTTGGGGATCAAGAAGTCAACGCAACAGAGGTAAAACCAAAAGTATAGGAATTACCTTAGTCCGGCATAAATTGAACATGGAAGATTTTAAAGCAGGCATATTGGAAGTAATGAACAGTAATTTATACTGGAATAATGCAAAACAACTCGCTGCAAGGATACAAGATGAGATAATGATTCCAAAAAAGAAAACTATTTAGTAGACATTTAGAGAGGCCTAATATAGACACCTGGCACTACTACTATTTAGACGTTTTCGTATTTCTATGTGTAAAAGCTGTTCTTTTAGAAGTAGCATAAGGAATTTTAAAATTGATTTTTAAATGAGTTAAGATATTGCATGCACGCATTTACAAATAAAAGAATCGAAAGAAATTAAAAATTAAGACCAAACACTACTGGCTTTTGATTTTTGGCTTCTTATTTTCACTTTTTTTTTAAAGTTCATGAATATGAAAAAGAATTTGAAATTGCCGCATTTATCTGCATATTATAAACAGAGAAAAACTACTATATGAATATACCCTTATGAAATTTAAGTGCAATGAAAGAGCTACTTTCATTATACATTGAAAAAGGCAACAAACTTGTAGAACATGTAAGGGTAAAATACAAATAATTATAAATTATTTATATTAAAGCAGCCTTGAATGTAAATTTGTATCAAAATGAGGCCTAAACACAATAGTAGCTGTAATAAGTTGAAATTTTAAAGATTGTGAGAGATTGATAAATCAACAGCAATCATATATAACAATTCAAATTAAACAAATAAATAAATTTGTGCTATCGTTTGAACATACGCACAACTTGGTTGCAAATATTCTAAGATTATATAATAATTATTGAGATTATATATCAAAAAATTGTGAACCTTATCTTTTCTTTAATTATCTACGCATGTTCCATGCGATGATCACGTTGATAATCACTGACATTACAAATTTGTAGGTCAATTGATTCCATTGGGTGTTCAAAGAACAATAGAAACGTAAGTAGCAACTGATATAGGAAAGGATAATGTAAATACATCAGTATTTAACTTAGTTAGCTGTTATGTTGTTACATCACGAGAAAGTCCATTGGCATTCCGTTGGCTACAAAACCCAACATTTTTAGGTTTAGTCATTTGAGTAATGTTTAACCAACAAGCACACGTATAAATGAGAGCCTTAAATTGAAGAAATCAACGTAAAATAAATTTCATATTTAACAATATAAATGTAAGTCATTATAATGTCAAGAAGACTCTTAAAGTTTGGTGTGGCTGCAACTTCTTTGGGAGCATATACCTGGGCATTACGAACAGACTATGAAAGGGTCAATTCAATTGGATTAATTAGGCTTTCAAGAGCTGCGTTTTCTGTCTTCCAAGTGGCTATCATATACCGTTCGAATTTATATGGAAGTGGATTGGATCATGAGTCTGAAGAATATTTAAAATTAAAATCAAATTGTCATCTTCGCGGTGCCGAAAATCTACTGGACTTATGCTGCAAAAACAAGGGAATCTACATTAAAGTTGGACAATATGTAGCTGCACTTGACTACTTACTTCCCAAGGAGTATGTGGAAACAATGAAAGTATTACACAGTCATGCACCAGAAAACACACTTGATGATGTCAGCAAAGTCCTAAGACAAGACCTAGGAAAGGATATCCATGACCTATTCACTAGTTTTGATGAAAAACCTTTAGGAACTGCAAGTTTAGCACAGGTCCATAAAGCTGTGCTACATAATGGTGACACAGTTGCTGTTAAAGTCCAGCATCCTTTTATAAGGAAAAACTGTAAAACAGATCTTAGAACAATGGAATACCTAGTGAAAATTGTTTCATGGGCATTTCCTGAATTTCAATTCCAGTGGGTGGTTGATGAAACTAAGAAAAATGTGCCTATTGAATTAAATTTTGAAATCGAAGCGAGTAATTCAACCAAAGTATCAACATTGTTTAAAGATTACAAATGGCTGAAAGTGCCTAAAGTTTAGTAAGTGCTATTATACAACTTCCATTATTACTAGTTGCCTAATTTGGTTCAATATCAGTAGGGAATTATCAACAAAACGTGTGTTGATCATGGAATTTGTAGAAGGTGGTCAAGTTAATGACCTCAAATACATCAAGCAGCAAAAGATTGATCCATTTGAAATCAGTGCAAAGTTAGGACACCTTTATTCAAAGATGATTTTTATCCACGGCTTTGTTCATAGTGATCCACATCCAGGGAATATATTGGTGAAAAAGAATGAAAAAGGATCCTTAGAAATAATTCTTTTGGATCATGGAATATACGCAGTATGTGCATGTAATTAAAAAGGTGATGACATTTCATACTAGTATTTGTGGATTGTTTGCAGAATTTAAGCAAGAAAACTATGGTTAACTACGCTAATTTGTGGCTGAGTATTCTGGATCGTGACAGGAATAAAATGCGCACATATTGCCATAATTTGGGCATTGAAGGCAATGTCTACCCAATTTTTGCTTGCATGATTACAGGCAGAACTTGGGATTCCATCATGGCTGGATTGGAAAGGTGAGGTTGAAGTTATATCCAGAAACTATCATTAAATTTGCATACTTTCAGCTCTAAACGCACCAAATTCGAGAAAGATGTTTTGCAGAAAGAATTTCCCAAATTGCTTCCAAACATAAGTGCAATTCTAAACAAAGTGAATCCAGAAATGTTATTAATTTTGAAGACAAATGATTTAATGCGCGGCATTGAATCAACATTAAAAACAACAAAGAGAATGGGCGCTTTCCAAGTAATGTCCGAATGCTGCGTCAAGTCGGTCTATAAAAGTAAAATCGATGGCACCCCTGATCGAATCAGCCGATTTACAACAACCATGGCGAAATACTGGCGGTTGTTCAAGTTAAACATGTACTACACTTATCTAAACCTTCGCAGTGGACGATTCCTATACATGTCATGACCTCTGCTCACAATTGCAAAAGAGGAAAGTAGGAATCAACGATAAGTCTTCCATATTTTAAATTATGAACGATTGTTAAATATTAATTACAATAATTTTAATGGCCTAACCATAATTAATATCTGAAAAATCCTACCGAAGCCTTAAGCCATCGTAGCCACCAATTCTCGACCTAAGAAGAATAATCACATTATTTCACATCCCAAGAATGATGAGCTCTTAGTGATCTCTCACTGAGAGTTGCATCAAATCCTTGGTTTTATATACAACCTGGGTGCAACGGCATGTTCGCAATCACTTCATTTTCAATGCTTATGGGACCTCTTACCCCTACCACCGTCGTACGAACGGGAACGTGTCCTGCTGCGGCTTCGACGTCTACTACGATGGCTTCGAGATTTTGAGCGCGTGCGTGATCTTCGACTGCTGCGAGAATCGCGCCTTCTTTCCGTTCGATACCTACGACTCGATCGGGATCTGGATCGACTACGTGAGCGAGAGTATTTACGACGTGCGGATCGTCTTTTAGAGGATGATGGTGAACGACGACGCCTGTCTCGACTGGAGCGGCGGTAACGCCGGTCAGGCGAGGATGAGGAACTAGAGGATGAGCGACTTTTACTGGATTGTATTTCTGAGCGTTTTGCCGCACGTCTGCTTGATTTTGGTGTATTAGAGCGTCCTACAGGAACACATATAAAGAGTAGTCTTTAATAGAAGCAGAATATGTTGAGGCATACCTTGGGATTTGTCAGGAGTTGATGGTTTCGGAGAAATTTCCTTGTCTGGGGTATCACGTTCATTTTTACTTGACTCAATATCCTTCTCTGCGTCAGCTTCTGCCAAACGATTTTCAATTTCTCTCTCAATTTTCTCGAATTCCACTTTACGTCGTCTTATGGTCTCCTATAAATAATACCACCTTAAGTTCCTGAAACTTTCTCCGCAATGAATTACATACTCGCAGTTCATTGTCTGAATCAATTTCAGTCTTCTCATCTTCCGCACCACTCTCATCGTTGCTATCTCCGGACCCATCATATGCTCCCAATCCTAAACATTAGAAACAAATCAACACACTCCTTCAACCCCAGGAGACACCAGAGGCACGCCCGTACAAAACCTTTAGTACGCTTATCAGTCTCAAAACTGTTACTACCCAGCTGAAGGTAAATAAGGGAAAATAACAGACGTGACTTGGGCGACTTTTATCAAATGACTGGGATGGAGGCAGAAAGAAACAGAAAGGAATAACAAAATGCAATAGAAGCAATCAGGTGGTTCATTTGAAGACACTTACCGAGTCTGGCACTTAGGTTCGCACCTGCGCTGGGTGCTGTTTGCTGATCAATAGCTGAAGTTTAAATCACACTTTAGTTTCAAATTGCCCTCGTCGCTGCGAGCTTAAAAAAACGAACGCTGGCGGCATATGCGGCCGCAATCGGAAGCGACAATAAATTAAAACCAAACAAGAGCCTAACACAGCGCAATCCACTGGGGATCGCGTGAAGCGGTGACTATAACATCCATATTAATACTACATGCTGCACATGTAGCTCAGTTTATCTATGGTCTGATTCTATTATTTATTATCTCAAGAGTGGCAAGTGCCTTACGTGCCAATACAAACCTTTTAACTTCCTTACGTGTCGTTGCTGTTCTTCTTTACAGATTTGCGAAATTTCACGATTTGTTACCTTTAGTAGCACTTCAGTCATTGTTCGTCGTACCTGCAGCATCTTAAAACACATTACCCATTAAACTACATTACTTATCATAATAAGAGTATTATACCATCTCTTCATAGGTCATTGGAACATGCACACCAATGTTTGTTATTTGTGGTGCTGGTGGAAGCACTGTTTTCTCATCGTCACTTTCATTTGCTGGAGATTTAGCTACACAGTCACTCTAGAAGAGAAAATCATAGAGCAACCAATAAATTGCAATAAATAACTTACCAATGAGTTTACCAAATTTTCACTCACGCGTACTGTCCTTTTCAAAATCTCCATAGCATCTTGCCGCAGTTTCTTCTTCTCCTCGTCACTTTCCTTCATTTTTTCTGTAGCTTGATATTTGTCCATCTGCTTCAACTTATCCCTTTCCATCTTTTCCAGGCCTTCCCGAATCCACGCAGGTAATTGCTTCCTCTTATTCGCGTCAATCGTGGATGGAGATATATCATTCAAATTTGACAGCAAATTGGGTCCAATGGTAGGTGGAAGAAGTGTTTTTAATGGAATATTTGCTTTATTATAACGCTTATTATAAGCCTTAATTGTTTTTGGTGTTGTAGAAGAAGACCTTGGATTAGGACTTCCATTTCCAGTCCAATATCCTGCATTTTGTGTATTTGCAGAACTAGAGAAGTTAGCATTTTTAGTACTAATGAGATAAATATTAGAACCCCAGTATACCTAAAAACCTCATCTTTAGTATTTGTACTGAATGTATTGTATCCTGGTGTTGGAAGTAAAGGGGCCTTATTTGAAGCTGGTAAAGAAGTTGGTGGCCAAGAACTATTACTCCATGTATTCCAGTTGTTTATTCGTTGGGCATTCCATTGAAGACCTTCATTTGAATCAGATACACAGTTATTTGAATCAGAATCGTTCTCAACGTCCATGGGCGCCTCGCCCTTGGTTGTGGACTGTGTGCTGATAACCGGAGGCGGTGGAGCGGTCAATACCTTCTCGGGAATCGGAGGCCCCGCTTCCTTCATCTTGATCCATTGATGGGCCAAAGCGGCCCAGTCAACCTGTTCATTCTGCATATTTTGAAATGATGATGCATTCAAGGGCCATTGCGTATAATTTTGTGATTCGGTCGAATCACTACCGGAGAACATCGTGTACCTTGTGTACACTGTGTACCCGTTCTTCACTGGGAAAGCTCTCAAAAATCAATACTTTTCTTGCATCACAGATGTTTTTTATTCAATTGTTCACAATAGTACTGGTTGATAAACTTTGTCTACAACTTTTGTGGAGGCGGCAATATCGTTCATGGTCTGCTAGGATTGATACAACTGTAACAAGCGATAATCCACGACCAACCATGTCAAACGCGGACATGCTGGTAAACACATCTGATACTCCGAACAAACCCGATGATGTTCGAATTGATTGAAATTTGAATTCTTATCATAATTTAAGATAATTTATTGGAAATATGTTTTGAGATCACTGAATACAAGTTAAACATATTATTATATTATTTTAGGAATGGAGCATTACATTGTACACCCCAAAAGTGGCGCCACAATCAAAAACTTTCCAACTAGGTATCATTGGTGGTACCTGAGTTACCCGTGGTACCACTCCAAGCCATAGTTTAAGCACATTTACTCAGTACTAGCTGGTACTTCAGTGGTTTAGCTACCATAGCTACTAGCGCCCGCTTAGTGGTTCCGGTAGCTTCGTACATTCTACCATGCTAACGAGCCATAACGCCGCCTTGTAATCCACTCATTCCACCTGCGTCGGCGCCATTATTTACCTGTCCGCCGTGAGTGCAGGTAGCGTCGTTGAATTTCCTCCTCAAATCCCAAAAAGTACTATATTATTATCAGCATTGGGATCATTTGCGCTTATAATTACAAGCAGAAACAATTCTACTCGCAGTATCGTGCGTGAGTGTTGTTTGCTAACACAGTAGACGAAAGTGCGCCAACGAAATAATTTCCGTTTCCTAGGCAACGCTATTTTACAACACCAAATATAACAGTGAGGAGTCTGCTGCTTAGTGTGCATCAAAATCATGTGATAATTTTAATAATACGTGGCTCCGTGGTTTGTGAATGCAACATCCGCACTTTTGTGCGCGATTGGGATTGCTTTGTTGACTTAAGTTGGCTAGGAGTTCAGTGAGGGAGTTTAGCAAAAAATGGAGACGTTCATGAGCCGACGGCGAACGTGGAGCGCTACAAGTATTACCATTGGTAAGTCCACTCAGTCGACAAAGTCTTTGCTTTGTACCATGGCACCTAGTACTCTAGAAGTTGAAAAACTGTTGTTGGTTCCGACTAGAGGTAGTTGAGGTAACTCTGATGGCATGAGCTAGCATGAGGAGCAAGTTGAGTCACCTCCGCTTCTCGGAGTTGCTGAGTCGAGTCGTACTTTTCCAATAATCCGATATTAAGCGCGATGGTTGTGTTGGCCCAGAGGTGAACTCGGTCGTTTCAAAGAACTTCACTCACGGCCTACGAGGGCACGATCAGGTAATGGACACGATCTGGAAGTGACTCGCGTTAAAGTCACTTTTGATGTCAAAATAAAACTTGCATTTAAATACTTACTAAAAGAGGTAAAATAGAAAGTTCATTTTTTGCTATTTATTTGCATACAAAAGCTGAACTTATGTAAAGCAAACAATTTTTATCTCTCAGATTGTATTGTATTACCACATGATATTGTTTCGATACTGACCCAGAAATCAAGTTAACTGTATTTCTTTAATTTTAATCCGAAATTGAGTTAATGTGCATTTTTATAATGAATCAATGATGTCATTCATGGGTAAACACTCGTGATGTTTTCAGGTATAGCAACAATAAATTTCATTAATTTCTGATTGTTCTACCTAGTACGCATATAAAACGCTGATTAATACCGAAAATGAACAACACGTGCTTCACGAATGTTTTGAATTTGTCACAGTTTAATTTTATTGTTATTGCACTTGTCCATTGTTTTCTATCTGGAGAATATTTGTTTTTATGTAGTTTTTATTGTTTCAAAAATGTAGCTGAGATGTCATTCATATTTTTCTACATAAAAAAATTAATTAATTAATTAAAAATTTATATTTGGCTCCTTAGGATATTGTTTCCTAAAAAATAAATTTTTGCTTTTAATGGCTTTCATTAGCCGATTCCATGTTGATTTTGCGTTCAAATCTGTTCTAGGAGAACAGTATTGAAGTATACAAACATAATCCCGGATTAGACTTTATTTTAGTATCATCGCCTCGTCTCGCCTATTCTAATATTACAATCTGGTTTGCTCCTAAAAATATGTTTGCCAATTTATGATGACCATGAATTATTTATTATCTTATACCGCTGGGAAATTGACACAACACATTTTGGAACTGTTAAGAAGGTATCTGGATAATAATTCACTCAAATATGCTCAAATTTCAAGTTAGAAGTTCATGCTTTTGCATAGTTGAATGTCTTTTCTTAAGTGGATCTATCTGAAAAGTATCCAATGTCAGGAAACAGTAACTCATAGACTTAAGTATTATGGTGTCTATGGCCGTGATTCCATTGCACTTGAATGGTCAAAGTGCTTTCTTTTTTGAAGGCCAAATTTAAGAAAGATTTTGAGTAGTGCACTTGGAATACTAGAAGGTTCTAAAATTAAAAGACAAATGCTTGGAATGTTTAGGAAACCATTTTATTTGATTCAATAGCGTGTTTTGATAATAAAATAGTAAGTGTCTAATTATGTCGAATTCTTTCTTTGTTTATCTTTTAATGTTTTCGCATTACTTCTGAAAACAAATTGTATTGTATTGTAAAATTTTTAAAAAACAGTTCGAATTATATGTAAATATTTGGGCTTGATTTAATGAATATTTTTGGGCGTAGTTATTCGCACTCTTTGCGCACTAATAATTTGCGAAAATAAAATCTACATATTATAAATTACAAATTCAAGAATGACTGATTTAATTGCAACATTGTTGATAGTGGGATAGCTTCCAATTAAAATGCTTTGGATATAGTCATAATTGCATGTGGATTTCAACATATTAAGAAGATATTTGCAATTTTAAAATAGCTGTATGTTAATTAGTGCTGTCAATCGCATATTTTACATTTCCGGATTTTTTAATAGCGGTGACATTGAATTGGTAGTTTAATGGTTCATGAAGAAAATGTTTCATTTTTTTCGTTTGTAGCAAAACTTATTTGGTGAAATATACGAACATGTTTTGTTTTTCTGGGATGCGATTGTCGTTATCATGCATTGCCGGAATTCCCATTATGATAGAACTACATCAGTCGACTAGACAATAAGATGTAACTTATCTTTATTTCTACTTGCAGCCATTTTTTGCTATTATTTTTGTTAGTGCTGTATTTGGTTGTTGGATCTTTTCATTTCGTCGTTATTAACGATTTTGTTTTATAAATAAAATAGATACATAAAATATCTTCTGCAATATCCATTGCAAACATGATTTATACAACGAAAGAAGCTTTAGGTTAATGATAGTAATTTATATCTATTCTAGAAGTTGTTCCGCAGATCGGAAGCACTCTTCTGCTATGAAATGTGCTTCTTGTTCTTCCTTGTCTTTCCGTCGTTTGTTATTCATCTTCACCTTCCCATCGGTAAATGCCCACTGCGTGCAGGATGTTAAGATGCTAAAAATACAATTTTGCTATTTGCTCTAGAACAATCACTTCTTCGGCACTTATAAATAAGCAGCATGAAACTGCCCGTCATTTTCAACTTCGCGTGGCTGAATTTGCGAATATATAATTTACATGCCAACAAAACAAGGAGCCAGCAGACATTGAGACGAGTGCCCAGAGACAACAAAGCGGAACGGAATTTACGTGTTTACTTACTTTTCACTCTTGAACAAAATTGTTGCTGGGAACTACAAGCACTTGATCCACTCTGGTGAGAACTGAAGAATGGACAGCAATAATTGGTGCTGAATAGAAAGGAATGATAGGCGTATAATATTCCATGTGAAAAACGGGTTTCTAGAAGATGTCGCTACGAAATTATTCTCATTAAATGGTTCAGCGTAGTTTTGCTATATATAATCACTGAGATAATTCAAGGAATAGCATTTAACGACATCATTGTTTTTTGTTTTCCAGGACTGATTTTCTTATTATCTATATCCAATACTCAAGCACAATATTACGGTCCCTCTGACCAGCCCGAAGCGTACTTCAACGGCTCATCCTACATTCGACTGGAGACGACGATATCTCTCAAACGTCTAACTGGAGTGTCCTTTCGAACGTGCGCCGGTGGTGAACTGATCTCACAACAACTCAATGATAACATTTTGCAAATCTCAGTGAATCTCGAAGGCCTTAGCTTTTATGCAAGAACCCTAGGTCGACAGTTCAAGTCTTTAATTCCGGGAAATTACCTCAATAATCAATGGCACAACGTTATCTTGCACTACGGCTTCGGGAATCTCACCCTACGTATCGATGGCGACGTTCACCTATTAGCAAATTCATCCTATCAACCGGAGCTACTCAATGGGGATTTATACAACGATGGCGCCGTACTTATAGTTGGGAAGCACTACAACGGTTGCATTCTCGAGGGCCCTTCGATCAACTTTAATAAGACTACAGTGCAAGCTCATAACGTTGCTTTCACAAAGTGTCCCATTCCGAGGGATTCCTGCCAAGTTCGACAAGATGTTAAAATGCCTCGTGCTTTTGATTTTTGCCAAACAGATCCTTGCCTTACTCATGGAGTATGCAAAAATGAGATCAACACCTACAGTTGTGAATGTTCTCCGAGGTATTCCGGTAAGAACTGTGAGATTGACTTGGGAAACCCTTGCGATGCAGTTCCGCCAGTGTGTAAAAATGGGGCAGTATGTATTGATGACAGTTCCGGTAACTTTAAGTGTAATTGCCCATCTGGATTTACAGGTGTGCACTAGTTACGTCTTTATTGGGCTGTATCTTATTCTCGTTTGCTATTTACAGGAAGAATGTGTGAAATTGAAGTGAAGATAAACCCACTATGTTTGAATAATTCATGTCAAAATGGCGGAGTTTGCCAAGTGCGGGATGACTCCGTAGAGTGCCTTTGTCCTAGTGGTTTTCTGGGACCAAAATGTGAGGTCAACGTTAACGAATGCGAATCTTCTCCCTGTCGCAATGGTGGATTGTGTATTGATGGACCGAATAACTTTACTTGTGATTGCACTCATACTGGATACATGGGGATCACTTGTGAGGAGAATATTGACGAATGCTTGTCCAAGCCATGTTTACACCGTGGGATCTGTTTTGATACCTATGGTAGTTATATGTGCCAGTGTATGCCTGGATATGATGGATTGAATTGTGAAATTGTAAGTACAAATACTTTTTGAAAGACGCGTCTTTTTTAACTTGATGTTCGCGCTGCTTACAGAAAATGAGCGATTGCAAATTACAACCCTGTTTTAACCGTGGTAAATGCGAGGAAAAAAATGGTCGCTATGAATGCCACTGTCCATCTGGTTATGGAGGATATCACTGCGAAATGGAGCTACGTTCAAGTGGCTCTTCATGTGATGAACATTTCTGTGGATCTCTGGCTGAATGCACAGAGATATCTGGCGTTCCAACATGTGCCTGCAAACATGAATATGGTGGAGTGTATCCAAATTGTATGAACAGTAACTGTCCACCTGGTTATACAGGTAAGAAATTAATTGCTGCTTCTAACAAATTCTCTGTTATCAATTACTTAACATTTATTATATCATCTTCTTTTACGCATGCTGCATGTTGCATTGTCTGAATAAGTTAACGACATTTTAATCGAAGCATTGCAAGGAAATGTTGATTATCACTTCCGCTACAATGGCGGAGATGTTGACACATTGAAAAAGCGCAACTCGAATAACAAACAGAATAATTTCGCCAATTCGCAGCCGCATGAAGAAATAGCGCAAAGTCGAGACAGTGCAAGAAGCATGAATTCTAGTCTCGATCTTGCGCGTAGTTACCAACTTGAAACAGCCAATACAATATCTAATGAGTCAACTTGGACTGATGACGAAACAACCATACGTGCAATGCCGATAACAAAGGCGATCATGAATTGTGCACAAGAACCATGTGTGCATGCTCTTAACTGTAAAGATTTTGTGAGTGGAGGAGAATTAGTGCAATAAGTTTTATGTTTCTATGTAGCACTATTAATTGTAGTTGTTCTTTGGAATGTGTTTTAATTTAATTTAACCGTTTATTTGATGTTGTGTAATCAAGTATTATCCTATTCTGGAAAAGTTGGCAGTTTATTAATCATTCTTAACTTTCTTAGTTCGCCGGCTACTATTGCGAATGCAAACCAGGCTGGTTTGGCCTGAATTGTCACGTTAACGCTTTAATACTGAAATTTTCACATCTTATTGCGAACACATCAAACAATGCGACTGATAAACATTGCTTTAATGGTGGCACTTTCATTGATAATGCTTCCTCTTTCCGGTGTGACTGCGACACACACTTTCGTGGTATGTTTACACACTACAAAAAGTGTTGCAACACTTTAAACCGATTACTAACAATTACAATCATTCAGCCAGTTCAAACTTAATCGAGATAACTGATGATATCTATTCAAACTTACAGGGGAACGATGCCAGATTCCTGTCGATGATACGTTGAAAACAACATCTTGTGAATTCAAACCCTGCTACAACAATGCTACATGCCATCAGGATTCCAATGGTCGCGATTACACCTGCGTGTGTCTTCTTGGTTTCGAAGGAAACAACTGCGAGTTAAACATTGATGATTGCCTGGGTGTTACATGCCCCCCTGGGAAGATTTGTGCTGATGGTATTAATTCACATGAATGTCAGTGTCCACCAGGATTTACTGGGGAAATGTGCCAGATTGATATTGGAATGGATCCATGTGCGACAAATCCATGCCAACATGGAGAGTGCAATCGAAATCCGGGTGGTCCACTGAATTACACTTGTACCTGCGCTTCCGGTTATCAAGGGTACAATTGTGACAAGGATATCAACGAGTGTGAACTACCTGGCGTACCAATTTGTAATAATGGGATTTGCGTGAACAAGGAGGGTGGTTTCCAGTGCTACTGCAAACCAGGTTATACGGGAGAACGCTGTAATCTGGATTTCGATGAGTGCTTGTCACAACCATGCAAGAACAACGCAACATGCATTAACAAAGTAAACAACTATGAGTGTATATGTCCACCGGGTTATCAGGGCAAGGATTGCAATACAAATATTGATGAATGTGCTTCAAATCCATGTATGATGGGATCCACATGTGTGGATGGTATCAATAAGTTCACCTGTGTGTGTCAAGCTGGCTTAACTGGCTCTCAATGTGAGATCAATATTGACGATTGTTTATCTTCTCCTTGTTTGCATGATGCAATGTGTATTGATGGGTTGAATATGTACACGTGCAATTGTTCGGATACTGGATACACTGGAACCCATTGCGAGACTAATATTAACGATTGTATATCCGATCCCTGCCAAAATGGCGCCCCTTGTGTTGATGGGATCAAGGACTACCTTTGCGAATGTTTTGATGGATATATTGGAAAGAATTGCGAGGAGGACATCAACGAATGCGAATCATCACCGTGCCAAAATAATGGTATTTGCTTGGAACGCAGTAATGCCACTCTATACGATATTACCTTGGAATCGAATGCTAATTTACCACCGGTCTTCAAGCGACAGTTTGAGTTCCACAATGCTTCGGGTTATGAGTGTTTATGTGTCACCGGCGTCATTGGCGACAATTGTGAAATCAACGTAAACGAATGTGATTCCAATCCGTGTCATTTTGGTACCTGCGTGGATAAAATTGGCGGATACATTTGTGAATGTGACGAAGGATTCGAAGGTGACCAGTGCGAAATTGACATTGACGAATGTGAGAAGTACCAACCATGTGTTCACGGTTCGTGTATTGACAAACGTGCCAATTATTTCTGCGATTGTGAGGATGGGTACGGTGGGAAGAACTGTTCCGTCGAATTGACGGGATGTCGTGAGAGTCCGTGCCAAAATTATGGTACTTGTCATCCATATCTTGATAATGAAACCCAACACAAGTTTAATTGCACTTGTCCTCATGGATTTCATGGTCACACTTGTGATAGAGTTACCACAATGTCCTTGGCAGGCAATTCACTTCTGGTTGTTAACACTTCTCGCGACGAGGGGCATGATATCCAATTCCGATTCAAGACCACTTTAGGCGATGGATTCCTAGCGTTAGGAAAAGGTTCCACATATTACATTTTAACTCTTGCAAAAGGACGGCTTAATTTGCACTCATCATTGTTGAATAAATGGGACGGCGTGTTTGTTGGTGGCAATCTCAATGATAGTAATTGGCAGCGAGTTTTTGTCGCAATTAATTCATCTCACTTAGTTCTTTCCGCTAATGATGAACAAACCATCTACCCAATTAACTACAATGACAACAATGGTTCCTCAACTAGTTTCCCGACAACTTATTTTGGTGGATATCCGAACAACCATAGGAAATTAGCACATGTCCAGCCATTTCTGGTCGGTTGCGTGGAAGATATTATTGTTAATGGGGAATGGGTACTTCCTGATACCCAGAACGCTTCCTGGGTAGGATTTCAGAACGTTGTCACCGGATGTCATCGTGAGCCACAGTGTGAACCAAATCCTTGTCATTCTGGCGGACATTGTACTGATTTATGGAGTAACTTTAGTTGTACCTGTGAGAGACCACATTTAGGATATACCTGCCAGTATAACTACACCGCTGCTACATTTGGCTATGAAAATATCACAGATTCCTTGGTGACAGTGGCGGCTACAGATGCAGCTCGTCGTGCAATTCGTTCCATCGTTGATATCTCAATGTTTGTCAGAACACGGCAATCCAGAGGGCAGATATTTTACCTAGGATCTGCGTTAGGCTCGGCAAATCTGCAAAATGAGAGCTATATTGCAGCTCAACTGGAAGGGGGCGAACTTCTCGTTCGTATTCAATTTAACGGGACTTTAGAAGCATATACCGTCGGAGGAGTGAAGTTAAACAATGGAAACGATCATTTAATACAAGTGATTCGGAATGTGACATTAGTGCAGGTGAAACTTAATGGAACCGAGTACTTTAGGAAGACAATATCTGCAACGGGGACATTGGATGCACAAGTCTTATTTCTGGGTGGACAACCTCAATTAAGACCAGTTCGACAGACAAATGACTTTAGCAAAGCTTCACTATCCACTGCGGAAGTAACAGCAGCTTCGGGACCTGCTGCTGTTACCACACCACTGAGCATGATCCACTTTAAAGGAATCATTCAAGATGTACAAATTAGCGATGGCCAGAAAGTGATGGTAGTTGAGTTCTTTCCACTGCAGGCTGATGAGCTATCTATTCCAATGTCATTTGGAGCTGTAACTTTTGACAATGCAACGGTTTTAGAAGGCATTTTATCGGATGATTCATGCAGAGTCTTGCCATGTCATAGAAATGGACGTTGTATTAATACATGGAACGATTATCGTTGCGAATGTCCAAGAGGGTTTAAAGGTAAAGATTGCAAGGAGTTAGAATTCTGCGAGTTGGAGAGATGTCCTGATGATTCTACCTGTAGAAATTTGGACAGCGGATATGAATGTATCGCTAATGCTACATTTGATGGAGAAGCAAAACCTTTGAGGTACAATTTAACTACCACCTCTTTGGACAACAAGGACTTTTCTGCAGATTCTATTGAAGTCACATACCGTACAAGATCCTGGGGAACTGTGTTATTCGCAAAGTATCTAGATAGATACTTTACCATCTTTATCTATCATGATGAGGTGGTTGTTGAGTGGAATCTGAGCACTCAATATGATTCACGTCGCTTTAGAAAAGAGCATTTTGATGGGCAATGGGTAACGCTTCTGATCAAATATAAAGATTTCATGTTGAAGGGCGGCTTCAAAGAGCACGTTCTGGATGATACTCCTGAGTTTACAGTGCACGACTTTGATTTTGCCAGTTTTAATGAAATATTCACTCGTGGTGTAATTTATGTCGCCGGTTCCGATAACAAAACATTTGACTATCGTGAAGTGATCAAAAGCACGGACTATAATGGTACCAGTTATGTCACCCTGGCTGATACAACAACACCAGATCCAGTGATTGTTAGTAACTCAGTAGATTTTATGGATAATACGTTCCCGTCCTACAAGATTGATTTGAGTCGAAATTCGGATCAATTTAAGGGCTGCCTTAGTGAAATCCGCATTGGCAAGTTACTAGTTCCGTACTTCCCAACAAGCGAGCTTTATAAAACCAAACCAGAGGAATACTTTTCACTCTTTCCCAATGTTGAGAAAACAATTGGTTGTATGTTGTGTTATGAGAAAGATTGTTACAACAATGGTCGGTGCATTGAACCGAACTCTACATACAAATGCGAGTGCCCAGTGGGATACGCTGCTGATGACTGCAGCATTGATATTAATGAATGTGAAGACAATCGATGCGAAAACAATGCAACCTGCATTGATCAAATCGGCAAATATGCATGTGAATGTCAGCTCGGATACGATGGACAATTGTAAGTTAGATTGCAGCAAAGTACGGCGCCTTTAATTAACTAATTCTTCTTTGTTAAGCTGTGAAAATGACATTGATGAATGTGCAAGTGGTCCATGTCACAATGGAGGCAGTTGTATTGATCTTCTCGGGATGTTCAGATGCGAGTGTCCTGAGGATTATGTTGGAAGACAGTGTGAAGCTCTTCGTCTTATCACCTGCGATAATCAGCCTTGTAAAGATGGATCAACATGTCGAAATGGCAAAAGTAAGTCATGCTCAAAGAATGTTACCACTACATAGCTAATGCCTCTTCTTTTTTACAGATGAAATGACGCACAATAACTTTACCTGCCTTTGTGCAGAGGGAATGGTTGGGACATTATGCGATACGCCATATTGTTTAGTAAAGTCTCATGGATGTGAACATGAAGGTCTTTGCAATACAACAACCAAAGTGCCTTTCTGCCAATGTCGTTTTGGCTTTGAAGGGCGTCATTGCGAAATCAACATCGATGACTGCATTGATCAACCGTGCCAAAATGGAGGAAAGTGCATTGATAGTGTCGGTACATATACCTGCAACTGTACAGATACAGGGTATGAAGGCGTCAATTGCGAGATCGATAAAGACGAGTGCATGCAAGATAATAATATCTGTGGCGATATTGGCAAGTGCGTAAATACGCCTGGGAGTTATCACTGCGATTGTATGAATCGACGATGTGGGCATCAATGTAAGCTGGAAGATCCATGCATTGTTAATCCTTGTGAGCATGGTACTTGTCAAAGCAAGTGTAAGGACGAAGCAAAGTACGAATGTAATTGCGAAGAGGGCTGGGCAGGAACCAATTGCACCCAAACTAGTGTAAGTACGATGAAGGTGGTCATTGTATTGACTTAAATGACACATCCTACACATTTTCACATCACCTAATCTACTACATAACATTGCCATAGAAATATTCACATGTTAATATCATAACT
The DNA here is from genome assembly GCA_027575565.1 of Diploeciton nevermanni. Lineage (NCBI taxonomy): Eukaryota > Metazoa > Arthropoda > Insecta > Coleoptera > Staphylinidae > Diploeciton > Diploeciton nevermanni. The sequence continues at coordinate 116,822 of JAODIE010016466.1, forward strand.
TTCATCTTCATATCACAATACGAATTTTTATGTCCCTTGTAGGTAATGGAGGCATCCACTGGTAATTTCGACATTCTTTACGTCATTATTCCAGTCATAGTTGTGGTGTTGATGATGATTGTGGGCGTAACTGTGATCCTGGTGAATGTAGCACGCAGTAAAAGAGCCACTCGTGGTACCTACAGTCCCAGTGCGCAGGAGTTTTGCAATCCTCGCGTGGAACTCGATCATGTACTTAAACCACCACCGGAGGAACGACTGATCTAACAGTCTTCATTGTATTATGATTAGAACACAAACAATATGTGATGCAGACGGGCTTGTAAATATCTTCTAAAATATCTATAATAGATTTAGGGATTCTTGTTGAATTGTAAACAAATTTAAGACCAAATATCGTAAGCAATTGACTAAAGTATTGAACTCAATTACTTTTATATCTGATAGATAGCAGTAGTAAATGATATTTATTTTTTATTAAGGCAAGTTTTCGAAAGGCAGTAGATATGCCATGAGATGTTCATGACAGGACCAAAGTTTGTACATAGTTTTTTTTTTTTTTTTTTTAATATTAGATAGCATGCTGGCTGAAGTGATGAGCACACGTTTCGAGGATAAGAAGTTTTGATAACATTTTATAATTGTTGGTGCGAAGTGTTATGCGTAAAGTACTAATGTGCCTTATGTTCTTAAGATATAAATAAACTTATAATTGTATTCTGTAGGAAAAATCTCAATACATTTTTGTAGTTTCACAATAAACGTATGCATTTGTTATATTGGTTTAAATAATTATTAAATTATATATAAATTATAAATATTATAGAATTCTATAATATTTAAAAAAATAAATGAACCAGTTTGATATCAAATAGAAACGGACAGCATACGTGATATTCGTTACAATTACTAATTGTTTATGATTTAATAACTTTGGATCGCTTTCTGGAGATGTGATAGTAGCCAATAATTAGCTAATTATATCTGTTTATGAAATAACTACCATTGCGCCCATCAACATGATTTCCACGCCTAATAATTTGCAATAAGTTATTAAAATTATGTCAGCATGTCAATTCGAAATTATCCAAAATTACTGTATATTATCGCATCATGCAAAATCACAACACTAGATTTAGGTCATATAAATAAGCCACCATTTGCAATATTAGCCAACAGTGACCATGTCTTTTATATCAAGAGGTGTAAAACGTGTGCTCTTTCATAAGACACACTATAAAATACCCGATATATTTGTTTTCAATACAGTACTATATAAAATATGTGGTGCATGGCTACCACATCATAAAGACCCACCTTCTATCAAATACTTCTTTTATATATACAATGCGGTTCTTTTGCTCACTGCGAGTCCTTTTCTATACTTCGAAGTTGCAAGGTAAGTTAATACACAAAAGTAGCAATTATTACACTGTGGAACTGAAAACTTCCGATCGAGATGACATTAACGGCATTCGATCAATCATGATTTTTTAAGAAAACGTAATTTTCAAAATTTTTGAATCGTTGATAGTTTTTGTTTTAATTTCGATTTTAGTGTTTGACTGAATTTTGGTTGTAATTTGATTTATTATCCTATAACTTCCAAAATTATTGTTAGATCATGTAGTTATCTTCAATAACAATTTGTGAATAGTTGCCGAAGAAATGTGTGAAAATGTTTTCAAACTGAAATTTTGTAAAAAAAAATGCAGACGCTGGTATGAACGAAAATTCCGATCAAATATACATTTGATATTAAATGAAAGTATATTCAGTCGATTAAGTACGAATAGCTCAATACGACACTACTTTTCCAATTTTCTTGACGCATTTAATTATTGATTGAGAATTTTTTTAGTCAAAAAATTGAAACTCAATTTTAACTCATTTTCGCGACTACAACAGTTCAAATCACTCGCTCTGCGTTCTGCGAGCAATGATTAAGTGATATGATACTCCATATGATACAGATATGAGATATGATACAGATACATACAGATCGTATTTGTGTGTGCACTCAGCACTCCAACATGCTTTTATTAATTCTTTATCTTTTGAAAACAAACAACGCAGCAGGCATGCATTGCTCAATTCATGCAGCCAGAATCCAATCGAGTTTCAATTTTTCAACTGAAGAAATTCTATCTCAAAAATTAAATGCGCCAAGAAAATTGGAATACTAGTGTCGTATTGAGCAACTCATACTTAATCGAGTGAACATACTTTTATTTCATTCCAAATGTACATTTGATCGGAATATGCGTTCATATCAGCGCCTGCACTTTTTCACAAATTCTCACTTTGAGAACTTATAACTTCGAAATTATTAAAGATAAATAAATTATGTTTTCACGCATTTTTTGGTATCTATTTACGACTTGTTATTGAAGACAGCTAAATGATCTAACCATAATTATGGAAGTTATGAGACAATACATCAAATTGCAACCAAAATTCGATCAAACAATAAAACCGAAATATAAAAAAAAGATTTGAAGAACCTTGAGAATTTTCTGTTCCACAGTATTATCCGTAGTGCAGATTCATTTTAATTTGAACTATTTTTTAGCTTACCAACCATTTACGCTGAAAACTTCCCTGCTTTTACAAAAACCTTCGGTCTTGCTGCTTTTCATTTTCTATCATTGTTTAAATTGGGATTCTGGTTGCTAAATTATAAATATTTTTTTCACATGTTGAACAACTTAAATGATATGACCAAAGTGTACGATGATTATATTGTGGATCCAGCTTCACATTCTGGCGTTTATCAAACGAATTTTATTTCTAAGGAAATAATGTCGAAAAAAAAATCTTTAATAGATTTTCAATTAAAATGTATATCGATGATGGCAGTTGGTATAATATTAACTAGTTCCTTTAATAGCGTGTATATATTATTTATTGATAACAATCAAATTCTACCCTTGTTTAGCACAATACCATTTGAATATCAAAGTGGAAAGTATCGGTTCTTATTTGCTATTCTTTTTCAATCTTATGGATATTTATATTATGCTGTAGTAGTTATTGGTATTAACTTAAAACAGTGCTTTCTACTTCTTAAAAATTACATTTACTTTCTCGTAGCTTATGACTCGTTCTTTGCCAGTGTAGTAAGTTTTATATCAGGAAACTTGTTAGTTGTACATGGTGCTTTTCGTACAATTCGAGAACGATGTATGAATCGACTAAATATTCAAGAAAATGGTTCATTGGAAGCGGATAGTTCTCAATTACAAACTGAAATGATGAAGGAGTTTGTGCTGTGTACACGACATTTGCAAGAGATATTAATGTGAGTATCTGCAGTAAATTCATATTTATATTACACAAGATTATGTATTATAGATCAACGGATATTTTGGAAACAAAGTTTTCAGGCTTTACTTTGGTACAAGTTGGATTTTCTCTCGGGGCGGTTGCTACAAATTTATATATTGTCTCATCAGTATGAAACATATTCTTTAACCTAGTACTAAAACTAAAATATTCTTTATGTTTACAAATGCCTTATTTTAGATTCCATTGAAGCATCTAAGTGAAGAAATCGCTTACATGTCAGCAGTAGTGTATGAATTGATGTTATATTGTTATTTTGGTCAGAGTGTCACAGTAAATGTAAGTTGGAAACTTAGCAAGCGTACTGTTTGAAAACATCTCATTTTTTAGGCTGAAAGAGTCCATGATTCATTATTGCATTCTGATTGGCTGAGATCAAATCAATGTTATAAACGATGTATGATCATAACTATGCTTCGAATGTCTAAGCCACTCTATTTCACTGTGGGCAAGTTTACGCCTTTGACAATTTCAACCTTTGTCACAGTATATCTTGATATAAATAATTTCATGATGTCTCTGGTAATCAATGAATTTGTAGGTATGTCGCGCTTCGTACTCTTTCTTCACCATGTTGAAAACACGTTCAAGTGCGTCTGCATAAAAGAAAATCAATGTTATCACTACAGGATTTAAGAGCACTGTTATTAGTTTGTGAGAAGAATAGAAAAACTACAAAAGATCTACTCACTCACGGAGTGCATTATTGCAACACTTTAAAAAATTGTTAACAGAATAAACATCACATTTATGTAGTAATAGTAAGGTATTATTAGATATTAATTTATATTGAAGTTCATGGGCACATAATTGCATCAATTCTGAGCATTTTGTAAAAGTGAGGACATTACTCGTGAGACCCACTTCAACCAGACATGAAATAACGCTTCAAGAAGAATAATAATACGGGATTAAAATTGTAAACAAACTACCGGGAAGCAAAGTAATGTAGATGTTTTTAAATTGTTCGATTGGTGACTAAGTGTGATGATACAGCAAGATTGAGGAGAGGTGGGTATTTCGACTACGTATTGGATACCTACGTTGAAATAGACTAAAAGTTTTCACGACTAGTACCATCAGAATTTAACTATGTTCCTGATACCTTAGTAAACATTAGGGTCTTTCCACATTGTTATAAAGCCTTTTTGAACCATACAATGGTGCCATGGGCATAGGGAGCAGCACTATACAGACACGCTGTTTTTAACTAATTTAAAACCATAAAGTAACAGCCAAATATAAGTTAAAAATTAAGATCACAAATTGCTGAACTAGTGTAGTAGATTAAAGAATCGGCATTGCGGTGGAAAATATGTTTCTTTCCAAAATGGAGGATGGTCCAGCCCATTCTGCAACTTAGTATTCTAAGTTAGACTAAGTCTAGCACTGATTGCTGAATGGAAGTGGAATGTGGGATGGGCCAGAAAGATTGATAATGTCTACATGCAATAAATTCATATGCTAACTCTACCTCTCGTGTTTAGATATGCTCCTGATACTCTGGTCAACATTACGGTCTTTCCAGAT
>JAODIE010016577.1:0-43392 GCA_027575565.1 Diploeciton nevermanni
CTGCTTAATATTTATTATGTAAATGAAACTTAACTACTTCTTTTCAGTAAGAGGAAGGAATTATATATAATAATTTATTTATTTATTTAATTTATTTATTTAAAAATATAATAATTTATGAAATTTATAATTATAATAGATGAAATGACATATAAACAAGAATAACCAATTTGAGGTGGGAGCGAGTTTGAAATATTTTCGGTTGACTCAAGGTTGAAGGTTTTAATTACACTTGATTATTTTCCCTTATTAATAATTAAAATAGAAATTTAATTAAAGAAACTACATAAACTATTGCATTAGTAGGAAATACAGCTAAGATTGCATTGCGTACAACTGTGTTTAAATGCATTAAAGCCAAATGTCTATAATTTTCCTCCGCTAAAGTTATCCGTCAATTGCAGTTAGGTGATTTTTTGATTCAACGGTTTTTATTACTTTTGTACGTTTATCGAATGGTTTAATTTTTAGAATAATGTATCGAGTAATAGTGGTCTTGCTTACATACCATCAATATGTCAACGTGAAAATTTGGTGCAAATGGTCCAGCCATACTTGCAAGGAAGTCCGTCACATCAGCTGAGATGGAATGGCCTAAATTTCTGAGCTCAATAAAAACAGTTTATTCGTTGCTTGTGCGTATATATTGTTTTAAAAATGTCCTCAAACTAATGATAATAATGAGATTTATCACAAAAATTTATTCAAACATAAATTCTAGCAAAACTGGGAAAGTTAAATGATTCTTACGGAATGTGGATTACAAAAAAGTGTTAAAAAAACTTACAAAACAAGCTAAAGCTAACGCTACTGATATATGTATTCTTGCTTACAATAGCGTATGACCATAAGTTCAGTTCTATAAGTAAGGAGACCTGGTTTCATCTTCTCTGAGAGTGGCATCCAGAAAATTTATTTTTTTAAAAATCAGATAACTTATAAAACACTGTAAGCATTGTTAAGTAAGCATTGTTAAATTCTTCCTTGGATGCGCAGATTATGATGAAAACTGTTTCAAAATGTACGTGAAAAGTTCCAGGACAGAAAAGGCTGACTATTATTATGATATCTAGTATTTTGGCAATTCATGTAAATTAAAAATTGGAAAACAATAAATAAAAACAAAGATATAAATGAAGTCTCTAAGAATCTCATACCAAAATCAGATTCTCAAATTAATTTGAATACATGGATTAATTCAAATATGAAATAAAAAGAACAATTTATTTCAATTTCAAAAAAGAAATTAAACGAATAAATTGCGCACACATCCAATTCATATTTCTCATATAAAGAGAATAATCATTATTAACAACTGTAACAAGCGAAAGAATTGGTTCTTAGATTAAATTAAATTCTAATAGCAGTCCTTCACTCGTGGTTAAACGCGTATATTTTCGGTCATGTCGTGATGGCAACGAGTTCTTTCGCCGCACTACCATCAAACCATCACCTGCCGCACTCCTGCAATTACAACGAATGCCGTTGATGTCTTAAGAAGTTTTGCGTTACCATCGCGGCTCAGTTCTTGCGAGAACGCGGCGTGTGCAACTTGACGACGTTAAACTAATGAAAGAAAGCACATGCAACTGACGCGATTCGTTATTTTCGTGCGTTGAACTTGCTCCTTTACGTGGAGAAGAAAAAGATCATGTAGTCTCCGCATGTCTATAGAAAACAGTTATTGAAAGTGTTATCGTTTGCGCATTACTGCGCGCATTGCGATGCAATTCCGCTTTAGCTAGTGCAATCCATCAAAGATTGAAAATTGTGACTACTTATCAACCACCTGGACAATAAACAGCTACATAACTATACGCACGATTAATTTTACATAAATCTTAGAGAGACATTCCCAATTAAGATTTTACCAATAAGTTGGAAAACCATATCTCTTTTAAATTATAATCCTAGAGAAAATTAAATATTTTACTAAAAGAAAGTTAGCTCGTTAAAAGTGAATCCATTTTTTGCGACAAGTGCGTGTGTCATTATTTTGCCATTTGGTGCGATTACAAGAGTTGTAATTGCGACACCCAAGCTGAGGTAAGTGTTTTCTTGCTTTTCAGGATGAAATCATTTTTAGAGTGATGTAATAATCTCTGCAATAAGACTGAAAGTTTTTCTCACACATGCATTAACTGTTTATGCACCTTCATGCGGTGCAATTATTATTTTCCTACGTTTTAATTACTTGCTTTAACTTATTGCAACTCAAGTTAAACGAAATAAAGCAATCTAAATGATTTGATTTGATTGAGGATTGAAGAAAAGTTTCACTTTTGCACTTAATGAAAGCAGAAGAATTCTTCGGGCTTTCTTTTAAATTGTCAAAGAAAAACACCAACATCAAAGTCTTTTCATTGTGGACATCAATACAAGTTTCACTCATAGGAAATGTTGCAATGCGTGGAAGCAAAGCAGAAAAATTGTGGACAAGCCACATGTTGTTGGCAATGCGTGAAAGTCGCATCTTATAAAGTCGTAAAACCAATCATCTCAGTTCTAGCTTTTACTTACCGGTTTTATAATTTGGTCAGTACTGTAATGAAGAATTCCAATTGCTAAAATGGGTACAATCTCAACAGAATCAAATCCTAATTGGGCTTTACTAATTAATATCAAATATGCAAATGCTCAATGTCAGGTGTAAAATGTGCGAACAATTTGCAAAAATCCGTAATTACTAAAACAGTAATGCACGTGCTTGGCGTCTGCTGAACATAACTGTACTCATGTACACTTTACATTCAGCTAGATTCTTCACAAGAGAATAATTTGAATATTCAACAAATTATCTTTAATCTGGCCTCGAGTCATGGTATATATTAAGCAGAATAAGAATGGATACCTCTTCAACAAAGAGATAAGAATGACCGTCACCCTAAAACAAGCATTTTTTTTGTTGTACAACATCAACTAATTTTACCAACATGGACTTAATAATGTTGATAAATATTTTGAGGTTTACTAACTTCTAGCTCACCTCACACACAAATTTTTCTTCTTAATCGTGTGTCAACCCACCCCAATCTCATCAATTCATCAAGTTACAGTTTTAAAATAGAGTTACTCTTTTGTTTACCGGACATAATAATTATTTCCATTTGTTTGTCGCGCGTGCCACTGTAGTTTCTGTTGTTGTACCTAATATGCTGCAAGATGCCAACGCTGTTTCTCTCTGGGCGCCTCGATTTTCTCCCAAAGTTTCTGCATTCTGTTTAATTACAATCTTCCCTCGCACAATAGCGCACGCGACGCAGCACGCTTATCGCTCGGCCGCATCTCGTCTGCCAGTAATTACGTCGATTTTTTTCCCTATTGATCATAATATGTTATTAACGTGCGCAGCGTCGTTGGCACAGAGGGACAAACCGTTCTGCTGCATTACCCAACAATGCAATAAAGGAACTGAAATCAATGCAGAGCACTATGGAGTTGGTTTGAGTTCTAGTTGCTGATTCCCCTAACCAAAAATAGTAAATAAAAATATGTCCGAGCTTTTCAGTGTACATTTTTAAAAATAAATTCTTTAGAGTATTGTTGAGTGTGGTTAAGATTCATTATGTTGATAATACTTCATACTGAAGAAGGCAACATGCCGAAAACGTTTTAACAAGTGACTAAAAGTAAGTGTTATAGTGAAATTTTATCAAGAAAATAAATTATTTTTTGAATTTTTGGGTTATCCGAATCTTGTTTAGAATTTTTTTTTTCTTAATATACCCTATATAATATATATAATAAAGCTTAAAATAATTACTCTGGCATAAATATGCATTTGCTACAAATTACAGATCACTATGTAAACTAGATTTGAATAGGATTTTTATTAGTATAATAATAAATTAAGTTTTAAATAATGTTGGCATGCTTCAAAGATCTGTTGGATTATTAACTTGCCGTCTACTTGCTTTGATGACTTGACATGTCATAAAAAAGACTTTGTCAGTTTGACAATGCCACCTTAAAAATGTTTGGAAATAAATACGTTGAAGTAGAATGAATTTAATTTATTTCAAAATAATATAAACACGGCTTTCGTTAATTCAATAATCGCTTCCGTAACACGCCCTCGTAACAATAATAATTGATTGATACTACTCCCATATACATATAAATGTTTTTATAATTTATATCTAATGATATAGTTTTTATTAGATATTTCATGCCTTTCTGTACAGCAACACAGCGCTGACCTGGAAGGCGACATTCTTCTCCACTTGGAGAGGATGCTCCAAAGAAAGCAAAAGAAAGTTGCTTTGCAGTTTATAAATATTTGCATCGAATTTAAGGTGTTTTAGTTCACTTCATGTGAACAACTGTAAGTAGTTAGCCTACATTATGTTTTATAAATTATAAAGAATTTCTTCATGTCAGGAATAATGTTCTTATACGTTTAATATTTATTTGTAAATCTGTCAGTTGTAAGGTTAGTAAACGTAGACTTCCTACTTAAGTTATCTTTATTTTTGCATTAATTGTTATCTTTCACAACCACCCCCTTCTCAAAAATTACCATATTTTATGCCACTACCATAATTAACACTTGTGAAAACATGTTCGCAGAGAAATAGTCAATTATCAGCTTACTTATCTGTTATTGAGAAGAAACCTCTTTAGTCTTGAATTAAAAATCAATCAAGGCAATACCGATTATACTAATTAAATACTAAATTTTACAAAACGAAGATTTGCAACGGTTGAGGGGATTAAGACTCTCGCTGACGGAATTTAAGGCAATAGTCAAAAGTGCATTTCAGATATGTTTTGACGAGTGGAATAAGCGCTGGCACAAGTACTGTTGTATGAGAAAATAATACAATTTTAAACGAATAAGTGAATATTTCTTTATAAAAATAAAATGTCCTTACCTTACTTTTTGATCAAATCTTCTTTATATCAAAATTATAAATGAATTCGCCCTTTTGTCTTTTTTTCGTGTAGTGTTATTAGAGATTATTGTTTTGTAGCTAAACATTTAAACGTAACACCTACACTTTAACAAGAAAATAACGTCATATAAGCATTATGCCTATTGACTGGAACTACCACTATTCGGCGTTTTTCAATTAATTTAGGCTATAGTAAATTGTAATCAGTTCAATTTCATTATCATGTATAACTCGGTAACATACATTTGGAGCATCAATTGTTGTACACCCAGCAAAGCATAGAGATAAACATTAATTACAAACAATGGGAACAAAGAAAGCACAAGCTCGTGCATATTCTTACTATAAATCCGCAGAACTAGTTGAATTTAAGTCCGGAATAAACATGAACAACGCAGAAATTACGCTGAACAAGCAGCAGTATGATATCTTTATCAAGGCTTAATTGACTTAACTTGTCTTAGGATTTAAAATGTAAAAGGTCTACGCACTTTCTTTGACTTCTCTGTCCATTAATTTCTTCTTAACAATTCTACTTCGTTTTTGCAAACAATAGACAAAGAATGCATTAAAATTTAAATTAACATACCTTCGCAAAAATAAAATTTAAGTCAAATAAGGAACAAACTGAATACCTATTATACTAAAAATAAAAAAGCTATCGATTATTATTTGGAGAATTAAATAGCGTAAACGTAAAATATATAATTGTGGGCACAATTTATGCTTTGATAAATTATTATTTGCTTCAATGATTGGAAGAAATGAAAGTCTGTTCCTTGTTGCAAATGCAACAACGTAATAAGTGATCAACAAGTAGCAAGGAAAGCTGTTAATAAAATGTTGATCATATTGCTAAATGTCAGGAAATTTAAAACAAAAATAGCCGGATGTCATTCACAACGGAAGTGATATAATTATGCTAAATTGCAGTAAACATTAATATGCGACTAAAGTATATAAGACTGTATCCTAAACAGCCAATACGTATATATTAAGCCGATTGATTGATTGCAAGATTCTACTTAATCCTAGATATTACAATAATTAAACATGATTTACAATTAAATTCTAATGTAACATGATATTACTTTTACTTAATGAAATGTTATAATTAGAATTTGTACTATGTGTAATGGGTAATAAATTAATTTATGATGTATTGGTTTCTAGGATGATTTCGTGGTGATTGTCGCAAATTTCTGGTGTCTCATGCGTGCAAGATGAATTTTTGCGTCACGATAAGTTTGCTGATCGGATTGTTGCTTCACATTTCAACAGGTAACTCATAAATAATAAACTATTATTTCAATCTTAGTGTAACATAATCAGATCAAAATAATAAAGATTATTGCAATGCAGCAAATGTTTGGTATTTTCTTAAACAATTAAATGTTTTTCTTCTTGTTTTATGTCTACATAATAGTTCTAATATATTTTAGTCTGTTTGAAGTCATACAATTTGTGTTCGGTTTCACGTACAACATTGACTTGTATTAATATAATTACCTATGATTTTAATTAAATTTTGTGTGTTAATTAATTTTCAACATGGAATTTTCGGCAAAAATAATATATTTACACAAAATGTAACCCTCCATTCAATAAAATTTCAACTAACTAATATAATACACCGAAATTTTACAATATAAAAGCGTATTTTTTGCAATTAATATTTGAAAATACTTGGAATTGGTACAATTGCTTCCGTTGGCATTTCTGATTTCAGCTGCCGAAGAAAGTCGAAGTGAATGCTGCAACATGTAGCCGTAAGTGGCACTAGTAGCAATTTCTTAAGAAACATATTCGATAAAACAAATTTAAAACATATTTTCGCAAAAATGTGAAAATTTTCAACGGTAGGGTATGAGTATTTGAGAAAATGTTAGAAAAACCGCAAAAAATCTTCGAATAATATACTGACAACAAAAGCATTAATTGACATTCTTCAAAAATCTTTATTGTTGCTCTTCTAATAAATATATCAAGTCGTAATGCAATTGTGTTACAATCAATGTCGTTAAAAAACACCATTTCTCGTCAAGTTTTCAACTTATGTAGTAATGTTTTATTTAATATTGCCCAAAGTTGGTAGTATATTTATAATTATATAAATGTATGAAATATGAATTAATATAAACTGCTTCAATATGAAGTTTGTTCTTCTGAAAATATTTAATTTATATCTCAAATTATATTTAAAACAAGCAAATAAGCCTCCAAAAGTACACTCAATTCCATTAACTCATTGAAATTAAAATGCATTGGAAAAAAATAAATCTTTATGACTGATAAAATATGGAAGCAAGTCTATTCCTGCACTAACCAGACACCAACATCTCAGGAAATAATTAAAAGTGAGCAATGTATAATATGACCGCAGTTAAAGTCATCAACCATAACTCATCAGGCACGCGCAGGAGGCAAACAAAAGGCCGGCCCGTAATAACTGCTAAAGTGCTAAGCTTCCTAACAATGCAGCAACGCGTAGACTCATAACAAACAGAATGCAAGACGGCATCAAGCACTTTAAATGCTTCAATGTTCTTTAAACAGTTGAAATAACAGGGAAGGTGCACAATTCTCGAAAGCGAAATGCGCAAAATGTAATGTTTACCGGGGAATTAATTCGTTTGAGATATTTATGTGAATGCTTAACCTCAACATTTGAGTCATATGGTAAATCTTGTGTAGTAATAATTATTGTTTCGACTATACGTTGGAAAAAATGTAGAAAGCAGAAAATATTCAATGTTTTCACTTCATCTATTCTTCTAGCCTTTTCCACCAATATATCTTCACTTACTTTTATTCTTTTATTTACTCTTTATTACTTTACTAATTATTTATTTAATTTACTGGCTTTGCTAGAAATTTCAAAATTTATTAGCAACTCAGTGTTATGGTGTAATTATGATCTTAACAACTCTCTAGTCGTGTGATTTTGTAACATCCTTCAAGAGATCCAAGTGATCCGCACCGAAACGAAATTGGTGCAAACGAAAAGAAAAAGTAATGCACGCACAAACAGTTCTATTCATTCCGGTAGATTATGTAAGACGGCGTGGTAAGAGGCAATCAGCTACCTTCTATGTGCAAAGTGCGCTCTAGTTTAACGACAAGACGCTTTTGAAATGCATCCATTTGTTTTTTGATTGGAAACCGAGTTTAGAAGCTGCTTTCAAATGCTATTCCTTAAAAAAAATAACGATTCCTAATTTATTAGTCTTTTTTTAGTTTACAAATGTTTGTTTGTAAGAAAAAAATAATTATAAATATGACTTTTCTTGGCAGGGTTGTAGTTTAAAACCAAACTGAGAGTCTGCATCCTGCCGAATAGAAAACGATGCAGCTACTAAGAGGCCAGTAGGGGGGAGTTAAGTACGGTGTCGGTCTATGAGCGATGTGATTGCAATACGCTCACAAGTCACACACCACGACGCCCTACATCCAAAAATTGGGTAGAAAATTGGGTAGTGTTGGTAAATTATTGTGGTTTTGGCAATGACCTCTCGAAAGTTTATTGTTAGATATATTATCCACAAAAAAGATGAAGATAAAATAGATTACATTAGTTTAATGCAACAACTTTTTCAAGAACTAATTGCGTATTTACCATTTGTAGCCTTTAAAAATACAAAATGTGTATATTAAAGAAAATCAATCAAAAGTTTCCTACAACGATAAAGCAAACCTGAGATCTATCGCTCTCCCTCATTAATTAAATATACAAATTATTAATATTTATATAATAAATAAACTCACTAATGTCTAAGGTTTTTATAAATTTGTGTTACAAAAACCCTTAATAAAGAATAGTTTGCCATTTTAATAAATATTCTAATTAGATTTATTTAAATTACAAACCTGAAAAATATTCCAACTAAAAAATGTCACCAAATTGCAATCCGCTTTTATTTATATTTGCATTAACATGATTTTATTTGAGGTTTATTTCGGTATAGTTTATACCGAAACTTATTACATTCTTTCATTAGCATTAATTAATACCAAATTCGACAATTCAATAACCTGGCTATGCTAATCTCCATTTATAATTCTGTATTGATTGCATCCAATTTAATAAACGAGTCGACTTTTATAATCCACACATTGTGTTGGTTGAACTGGGTGCAAAAGCAGCACTCATCCCAACAGGAATTCTGCATTATAAATTCATTTAACAATCATTTGCTACAAAAGCAGCAGGCTCTGAAAAACAGTTGGTACTAAAAGCGCATTCGTTGTTATTGAATTAGTCATTCATTGATATTTTTAGCGTTTGTTTTGTTGAGGGAATTTACGTGCCTGGAAAAATTTCACATTTAATTATTCAGTGCTTGTCGAACATATTAGTAGAAATGGAAAGCATGCAAATTGAAATAAAAGCAATTTTTCAATTGCAAATGCAAGAGAAAAACAGCAATTGGTTTTACAACAGTAAACAATGATAAAACCAAGAAAAAATTGGTTCAGCATTGAAAATAAAGAATATAGAACGTTATTTTCTTAGAGAGAAGTTGATTCTTGGTTACAATTTGTTGATAACTAGTTGAACCGGTAGCCAACCAGAAGTTGCAACAGCGTCGTATTAGTTTTTTTTTTATTTTTTATATATATTCTACTGCATCTAAACCAATAACATTAATTGTCACTATTTTGAATCAACTTTATTTTGTTCTGGAATAATTTTAGATTAATTGGAACAACATTATGTAATCGATTTATTGTAATTTAAACAAATAGTTTTTGTTGTAAAGGTAATGATTTTTTTAGACATCATGAATTAGCACGTTTGTAAGTTTATTTCTTAACTGAAGATACTTACATCGTCTAAGATTTAATGCACAGAATAACAATCATGTTTACGACTAATAGCTTTCTGTAAAACAGCAAATTTTCGATTGTGATGGCATTAACGATCAAGCATGATTTCCTAGGAAAACGCGTTTACCAAATTTTTTTGAATCGTTGATCGTTTTTTGTTTAATTTTCATTTTAGTGTTTGACTGAATTTTAGTTACGTTTTGATATATTGTTCCATAACTTCCGTAATTATTGTTAGATCATTTAGCTGTCTTCGATAACAATTTGTGAATAGATACCAAAGCAATGTGTGAAAACGTAATTTGTTTATCTTGAATAGTTCTAAAGTTATAAGTTCTCAAAGTGAATTTTTGTGAAAAAGTGCAGACGTTGATATGAACGCATATTCCGAACAAATATAAATTTGGAATGAAATCAAAGTATGTTTAGTAGATTAAGTATGAGTTGCCCAATACGACACTAGTATTCCAATTTTCTTAACGCATTTAGTTTTTGAGACAGAAAAATTTAAACTGTATTTTTACTCATTTTCGCGTCTGCAATAGGTTGAATCATTTGCTATATATAGCTATTTATTTAATTTATGTAGTGGTTAGCAGCTAGCTAAACTAAAATGCACTGCCACGACCACGGGTGAAACTTAATTCAACAATATTTCAATCAAGGATCCAGAACCAACTTTTCTCCATGGAGCGAGAACATTTAATCGAATATATCAACATTATTGTCTATGCATTGCGCATCTTTTCCCATGAGATGAACCAATTGACTTTATATTCATGTCAGCATCTTTCGCACATCTCATCTCTATCAAAACAGAGATCCAAGAATGTAAACCGTGCGTATTTGCATGGATGCTTCGTCTTACTGACGATGCGATGCGATCTGTTCTACTTTGCTCTGATTTCGCTTGCCTTTTTCACTCCACATTCACTCTTCCGCGTTTCTTCACTCTCTCGTCGGACGTGCTCAAGCGCGTTCTGTTTGTACCTGTTTGTATTTGATGCAAATAACTAGCTTTCGATAAATTAGCACTAGCAACCTGTTTTCAATCTGTGGAAATTTCTCACTTGTCATCAGGAAATAAATCAGAACAAACCCACGAGATCTGTGCACCTTCAAGTTGATTTCTCAAATTTATCATAGAGTATTATCTTATTAGAATGAACTACTTCTATTAAGATAATGTTTGTTCTTGTTTTTCTTTAGTTATGAGTTTCTTAATTCTAAACATCACTGTCACATCTGTACCTAGTCTTACTGTTATTGCTACATTACCAAATAAATTCTTATAAAATCATCTTTGTATAAGGTTAATTTTAATTTAAAATTTGTATAGACAAACTAAAGTTGTTTACGAATCTATCTACAAATTGCTTCAAATTGAATAATGTTTATTAAGGAAGTTAACGTAACTGCAATATCTAGATAGTCTTATTTTGTACTTTACTCCGGTGATTGTAATCACACTTTTAAAATAATGTTCATAGAGTTCCACTGCATCTAAGTTAATCTTTACTATAAGGAAAGAAGAAAGCTTTATTAGATGTACAATTCCTCACACGTTCTTCAAAGAGTCAAATAAAACTATAATAAAAAATATCATGTCCTAAAGATTTTTAATCTACTTCAAACTTTTACCAGTTTTAAACAAGTTTTAAGGAGTTTTATTACTAGAAACACATTGCAAGTGTCAAAAAAAAAAAAAAGAAAACAAGTCAAGGGTTTCTTTGAATCTGTAGTAGTATCTCTAGTTGCAGAAATTACAACTTTATATTGTAAAGAATGAAGTTATTAAAATATATTTCAAGCTATTAATTTGTCAGTTATAGCAAAAAACAAAACATGCTTTTCACTTTTGACATGTGTATTTATCGCAAACAATCAATGTTGACGTTGTCTTTTAAAGGCAAAGCGGAAAACATTTCTCATCGATTTATTTCACTACTCTCTGCGGTTCAATCAAGCTTGCATTACCTGTGTACCTGTCGCTCAGTAAACAAGAAATGTCAATATAATTAAACAAATATTAACTAAGCGGAACTACCGCACAACGAAACTCAACTCTTCATTGGCATGCGGTTGATTAATTCATGCAGGAACAAGCCGCATGCATTGAAAGCAACTTCCTAAGAAAGTGGCGTCTAATGGACCAATAAAAGACATTGTATCCGATTGTAATTAACATTCATCGCGAATAAGATTTTCATTAATTCTGAGTGCATTTGAAAACAAAGCAAAAGAAGAAAACAGCAAGAGACTTGCGCTCATTGCGATGCACGTGGTACGGTTTCTCTTGTCGTTAAACAAATTCCGGTCGTGCATAAATTACGCATGAGCGGCGATAAATTTAATTAATAAAATTATAGAAGCGCAATCAACCAACTTTGACTTAATGTGTAGGAAGCAAGAGTGGATCAATTTTAGTTTAAAAATTTATTGCAAATTATCTTTGATGTCTTCAATCCATAAGAAACTACATAAGAAAGTAAGCATTTTGGACATTATATAAATAAATCTGATTTAACTTTTTGGCCAGGGTAAGCAAACCAGAGCAACTTAACTGTGTGACAACTTAAAACACGTGCCATTCACACTAAAATATCTTTTATTATCTCTTTAGTACTCTCTTGCCAATGGATTCCGAATCGCAACTGGATCGGTTCTGATTGAGATGCAATTAAGCTCATATTAGAAGTGTAATTCAATCTTCACTTATCTCCACTTGGACCAAATTTTATCAGGTTCAATATTTATCTGACCAATGAAATTTTTTCCGTAAAATACTTTTTTGATACTACATAACAAAATAAAGTTGTAGCTTTTTCAATAAACATAAACACGATGAAAATTAGGCGCGTTAAGTTACCTAGATCAAGAATATTAAATTAATATTTGATCAATAAGAAACTCAATTTAAGACATTGTGTGTCGCTACTTTTCGCCACCTGTCAGTTGGGATTTTTCACGATTCTTAAACAACAATAAAGTAAAAGCGCGTAAACCTCTTGTTTGAAAATGCTTAAGTAATGTTTGTTTTGGAATTGAAACTTTTGGCATTATTACAATCATCATCAAATTAAAGAGTGAGCAACATCGACAATAGTCTTTAATTCAACTTTACTATTGTTTTCCGGCATTATCTACAATTCTACAAAGACCATCAAAAACCATCAAAGCAGAAATAATTGAGGAAATACAATTGAATGAATAGAGGAAGCGTCCACTTTCCATACATAAACCGAGCAAAATATCTTATATTTTCTTCTGCGTGCTCCAACGAGGCCAGGAATTCTAAATCATTTCCAGCAACTATTCATAAATTCATTGATTCAATGGTGCAAAGTATGGCACTATGTGAATGAGGTTGCAAATCGATGGGTAATTACTTTTTCGGCATTCCAAAGAGATATTGTTTCTTCATTTTGGTTTAATTATTATCTTCTTGAAATTCCATCGTTCTTACGTGCTGTAATCATCAATTGGTCATGTGGCAATGAGTTATGTGTGTGCTGATTTGTAGGAGCGTGAGAAATGTTTTCTCTCAACGATGTCGAGTTTTCACCAGTTATGGATAAGAGAAGACTGGATGTATGTGAATGCAAAATTGATCGCTTTTTTGTCAGTGTTGCAAGATAGCAACCGTAAATGTAATGCGATGCTGGTATTTTGCTTTTGAGACTTATTTGGTTTCGTAGAGAATTTAGAATAGAAGATTGTAAAATAGAATAAGTGTATAGGCGCAGACAAACAGCTGCTTTTTCCAGGTTGTAGCTGTGACCGGTACAAAGTTATAAATAATCGGTGTCTAAATTTCCTAACAGATATGACATTAAAATATTGTCAATTTTTACTGCGAGACATTCTAGAAATAAACGTTTTCAGTGATGTGTTTTTAATAAATAAGCTTATTTTATTAACACAGAGAAATCAATAAATCTTTTTATGTCAATTTTGTTTGTCTTTGTCTCATCATATTTTAATGTCAATAGATGATAGAATATCTCATTCTGCATGAAATAATGCAAAATTATAGAACAGAGTTTAATTTTTAAATTCTACTTAGTTGCTTTAAATTGTATTTAATTTCATTTACGTTTTTCTCTCCTATATGAATAGTATTAATAGTAAATAAGTAGTGGTAATACGTTAATATTTATCTTGCTAGGTAAATAGGTTGGTCTTAATATCTACCGCATGCCGCCATGCTTGCCAACTTTGAAGAGCAGTGGTTTGGCCCAAAAGAGAGTTGCAGAACGTTACAAGACGCATCAGTGCCGGCTCGTCGAGCAGGCACGAAAATTGCAGGAACTCCTGCGATTGTAAGCAAACAGCCCATGGATAACATTAGGCGTATTCCAAACACTGGAATTGGACTGGAATACAACCGCTTTTAATCTCGAATTATTTTTTCTTTTCATTCTAAGTTTATGTATGTGTAACTAAAATTCTTCGCAGTTTGGCCAAAGATACAGAGTTGAACACATAACTGATTTCTTAATTAATGATAGAGTAAAATTAGAGCTGAATTTAATTCAGAATTGATTTAATTATTTAAGTTGTGACACTATTTAATAATTTCTAATGCAAAAATACTATTGGGCATTTAAGATGTATCAACGTCTGCAATTTTTCAAAAAAAATCACTATGATAACTTTAGGATTATTAAACATTAACAAATTAGCTTTGATTTGATTTGACATTTTCTTTGAATTAATTAACAAATGGTTGTTAGAATACTAATAATAAGATTAATCATACTTAAGAAAATTATAAGATATTCTATGAAATGACTTCCGAAATTTGACGAATAAACTAAAATCGAAATGGGAAAATCCTAGGATACCACAAAAATTTCAAGAAAAGCGTTTCCTTAACACATTAGAATTAGTGGATTAATTAGAAATTTGCCGTTCCAGTCAAAAATATATCTTCTAGGAAACGTTCTAAAACTTCGATTTGTTGCTTAGTAGGTTTATTTCTATTTTCTTGCCAACGGTTGTGTCTCTATCCTAGTGTATTGACCTGAAATAAGACTAAAGCCCGGCGTGTTGTCTAACATTTTTTACATTTCACTTATATTTGTTGTTGTCTGCATTAATTACGTTAAGTAATATAAGCAAGTCTGATTGAGTTCGTAAATACTACAAATGATCTTCGTCGCAGCTCATTTGTCTATCGTTTTTTCCCAGCAGCGTCTAAACCAAGCCACGACGTAAAATGTAAATAATTGCAATTTTTGTTGCAATTCAACGGGCGATTTCATGTTAATTAAGAACAACGATAGATTGCTGGTGTCGCAAGCGCAAAACGCTCGCTTCTAACAGGCACACAAAGTGCGGGATCTTAGATGGATCGCTGCAATTGCGGCCGCCAGACGAAATTGGATATAAATTGCGTCTAATCGATGTTTGCAACCGGTGGTCTTGACTTATATTGAACAAGAATTGCTGCAGCATGAGCAGTGAGTTATGCTCAATTTGTGCATAATTTTGATTTGCAAAACAACGACATCAAAAAGTAATCACAACAATTATATAGGAAACAAGTTAAAACAAAGACAGATTTAAAAGCATCACACATTAATTAGCATGTTATTCAGAATGTTCTTAAATGTAGTTAGAAAGTATTTGATATTAATTTAATAATATTTTAATAAATTAGTTAATATTTAATATTAATAAAACACAACACATTAATATTAAGTAATTATTATAGTTCAATTTCATCTACATTAAAAATATATATAATTTATTATTCAGATAAATCTTAACTATGACATTTAGTAAATATTGATTTGCCAAAGTGAAGAAAGCCTAAAATTTTTTTCACATCAATATTAAGTAAGTGATATTGTAACCACACTCAACAATACTCTCACATATTTTTGTTACGACTGAGCCAAGTATTGCTGTAGTAAGACACTAGATTAGCATGTTAAAGAAGGTGGTTTTTCTTTGTACTCAATGTAATCATCTAAACACCTAAAGAACTAGTCGATGACTACACTATTAAAATTGCAAAGAAAAGAAACTAAATTATATATTCCTACTCTTTCTAAACCTTCATAAACTATATAATTTATGATCTTGCACAAAAGTGTGTTACAGAAAGTATACTTTGTCTCTTTTGCTCATAATGAATGCTTAGAACAAGGTGGAGTTGTCTTCATCTTGGCTACTGTAAAAATGTAAATTATAAATCATTTGATAGTTACAAATTACTACGGTTAAGCAAAAGAGAAATTCTTTGTTTTTAAACGAGGCACTAATTACTAGATTAAACAAATTTAATAACACTGTTTTCAACGACTTTCAGTTTCTTCCGCTTTGTGAAAATCGATTTCAATAAAATCGAAAACTCGTGAGAATTAAGTTTGAATGTAAATTATAATTCCTGCTTAATTGAGGCACTGACATGAATTAATGGCTTTAGTTTATAAATTCTTAGGAACATGTTGTTTATTTTGTAAATTTGCTTCAAGTTAATGGTTATTAATTATTTTGTTTTTATTTTCTATATTCTACAAAATAACAGAATGCTCTTCAATTGCATTTTGAGCAACATATTCTAAACTTGCTTTGCTTCTATTTTCCTTCACGTTTTGTAGAGAATGTTGAAAGTCGTCGTATACATCCGCTTGTTATTATGTTATGCCTTTTGTTTTTGCATCTAATTGCAGTGTCTCTGAAAATATTAAAATAAAATTAATCGTTTGTCATTGTTGCAGGATGTCAGTTCTACCCACCGGGCGAGTATCTCCGCTTCGTGCGCGTCCCAGAAAATCTGAAAGTTGGCGAAGAAGTCCTTAAAGTAGAAGTGCATCCAAGGAAAAATCTTAGCCTTAAACCGGTGGACAAAGTAATAGCCACGTTTCCACGTTGTCAACCTTCTACAATTTCCCACCGTTCTCCCGACGCAAATCCTCGATTTATTGCACTTAGCCAGCCTTCCCTGCTTTGCTCAACCAGTCCAAGGCTAGGCAAACCAGAGCCACTAGATGTTCACATATCCATCTCGTCATTTTCCAGCTTCAATGACGCGGGAATAATTTATTTTTACTTCGTATTGGCAACCCTTCGCTTTGCTCCCAAACACTCGACTCAACTGGCCGTATATCACGCTTGTTATTCTTCTGCTGGTCTTCTCTACGGCTGCGGTCGAAGAATGGACAGTTGAGGGTTGAGTGGGTGCTTGTGCTTGTTAATTCGACGTGTTTATAGCCCTGCGTGCGAATAATGCGTGGCGTGTTTGTTTTCCAGAATGAAGACGTTGGCTACTTCGCGTTCAGGGAGATTAATCAGACGACGGTGTCGTTGCGATTGGCGCGAACGCTGGAGGACCTGGTTGATACGGACAATCCACAGAATGTCCTCAAGTTTAGACTCGCTTGCGACTTCAACGATGGAGAGGATGTGGTAATTTATAGACGAATTATGTGATTTAAAAAGTTTACTCTGTTCTAACATAATTAACAATGGCATATAATACCAAACTAAAAACAAAAGAGTGGCAGTCAAAGTATTTGTCTTGAGTGCACAAAAATCTATTAAAATCAACCAAAAAAAAAAAAAGTATATCAAATGGAAAAATGATGTGGAAAACAAATAAACGTAAAGTGTTTAGCCACAAGATGTCGTTAAATTTAGTTTGACGCGTGTAGCTTTGTAGAAAAAAGACAAAACTAATATACATTTTATTATCAAATTCAATAACATACTTAGTTTTATACCAACAAAAAGTGTATCGCTTTGATATTTTTCAAAATCTTAAAGAAACTCTCAGTAATATTCTAGTTATCTTGTAAATCTACCATGGAACCAACATTGCACAATTTATCCACATATGCAACCACAAATCACAAAATAATAACATTCACATTCATTATTGATTAATTTATAAATTTTGAAGAAAAACCACATGAAATAATTTACCATGAAGCAACCTTGCATATTCACTATTAGGTAACACTTTAACCTCATCTTTCTGTGTTTGATTTGTTTGAGGATTGATTGCATCGTTAAGTGTTATAGTTGTGTTTCAGCAAGATAATAAATATTAAACACTTTGTAATGATTTCACCTTGATTCACATTGAAAGAAATTACACTGAAAGTAGATTTTACGAATATTAACGTAATAAAAAACATTTTATTCGAACCACACTACTTCTGACTATAAACAAATAATAGAAACGTTAAAAACATCATCTAGAATTCAGGATATATTCTTCTTGACGCTATGAAATTCTTTGGCAATTATAGCGTTAAATAATAATAATTTGCCTTGAGTTACGCTGTAGAACAGCAAATTTTCGATTGAGATGACATTAATTGTATTCGATCAATCATAATTTTCAGAAAAAACGTATTTTTCAAAATTTTTAAATCGTTGATCGTTTTTTTTTTTTTTAATTTCGTTTTTAATGTTGGACCGAATTTTGGTGGCAATTTAATATATTGTCTCATAACTTTCGTAATTATTGTTAGATCATTTAGCTGTCTTCAATAAGAATTTGTGAATAGATGCCTAAGAAATGTGTGAAACGTAATTTGTTTATATTTAAGAGTTTCAAAGTTATATGTTCTCAAAGTGAAAATCAGCGTCTGCACTTTTTCACAAGAATTCAGATTAATAACTTATAACGTTGAAACTATTAAAGATAAACAAATTACATTTTACATATTTCTTCGGAATCTATTCACAAATTGTTATTGGAGACAGCTAAATGTTCTAACAATAATTACGGAAGTTATGGGAAAATTAAAAAAAAACAATCGACGATTCTAAAACTTTGAAAAAAAAAATTTTCTTAGAAAATCCTAATTAATCGAATGCTGTTAATGCCATTTCGATCGGAAATTTGCTGTTTCACAATGTTGTCAGTTGGCGCGCGAATTACACAAGCGAACATATCGCATTCGTGCATTAACTCTTCATATAATTGTTAATCCATCAGAGGCTTTATGCTTTGATAGCAACAATCTGTTACAGATATCATCATCTTTGTCGATTACGGTTTATGTAGAAGACATTAACGACCATGCACCCAGATTTGAGATCGCGCCGTATCATATTACCGTTGATGAGTTAACACCTGCCGGTGCGTACTGAGATGCAATTGCAATTTGCAAGAAATTTATTAAGCTTTGATTACCATCATTTAGGTTTGACCATTTTTCGTGGGATCAAAGCGGTGGATCGCGACAAACCAAACACACCCAACTCGGACGTACAATACGCCATCACGGCCGGCAATGAACGTGGCAAATTTGCGCTGGATAGCAGCCATCAGGCACTGTTAATGCTTGAAAAAGGACTCGATTATGACAATGGCGATCGCGAGTTTACCCTTACCGTCACCGCTTCTGTAAGTATAGCAGCAAGGAAATAAAAGACGCACTCAATAAACTCTTCAGCTAGAGAGACGTCACGCTTTATTTACTCTGTGCAAATTTTCTGCACATTAGTTAGAAAGCGTAATTGATCATGATAGCCGGGACAAATAGTGCAAGCATTGCATTTCACGGAAACAATTTGAATATAACTACAAATTGAAACTGCGCAATAACAATCATAATTTTTTCTACGCAAACCATAAACATATTTTAAGTGCTGATTTAAAATTACAGGATCGAGGACTACCACCAAAGAGTACAACCACTACGATTAAAATTACAGTTCTTGATAATGATGACTTAAGTCCAAAGTTCACGAAAGGTGTTTATCGCACCAGAGTTACGGAGAATTATCCAATCACGGTGAGTAATTAATTCACTTCTATGCACACTTTTCAAAAGCATGAGCATGCTCTTCTTTTATTTCCTGATTTATTGTGTCGGTTACAACCGACTGCAATCGAAAGTGCAATATGCTTCTGCGCTTGGCTGCACTTGCTGGCTGCTTGATTATAACCACAATTAATCGTCGCGACTTTCCCTAAAATAGCAATGTTCTATGAGTATACTTACATTTCATACACGAACAAAAAAAAAACAATTAACTAATTGCTTCCTCATTAAATACAAACTAAGACAGTTTAAACCTTAAAGTCAGAAATAATCCCAACTTTGTTTTATATTGCTTTAATAATCTCAACGATAGTTTGTGTATTGTTCATATAGTTTGCTTAACCTTGCGGCTTTTTATACTGTACTTTATAGGCAAACAGAACAGTTATCCGTACCAAATCCCTAGCTGTACTTACAATTTTCACAGTGTTCATGCTAAATTTATATTAGAAGCTGCGCAAATAACAAACACTTGATTCAACGGTAAATCAACTTTATGGCATACTTCTTACAGGGTGAAAAAATCTACACGCCTTTGAATTTTGAACCTAAAATCTTCGCATACGATCAAGATCTAGCAATCGACAGTGAAATACGATATGATATCATTGCCGGCAATGAAAGGCGCTTATTTGCACTTGACCCGTATAACGGCAGCATGTATCTGCAAAAAGAAATAGACTTGGAGTCGGAAAAATCCTTACCGGGCAACACGTTTGTACTGCAGATCCAGGCGACCCAGTTGGATAATCCGCTCAAGACTGGTGTCGCACGTGTGGAGGTCGAGGTAATGGACCTGAACGACAACCTGCCCGAATTCGAGGCGGATGTGTACAATATCAGCATCGTTGAGAACTTGCCCAATGGATTTTCAGTTCTACAGATTGTGGCGCACGATCAGGATCAGGGTGATAACAGCGAGTTCAGTTTTCAGCTCGAAGATAAGAGTAAAGCATTTGTTTTGGATAGTAAATCTGGGTGGTTATCGGTCAGTAGCACGTATGACAAAACTTGAATTAAGAAACGAAATTAATATCTTTATTATTATTAATAATAGGTTCGAGATCAATCTGTATTGGATCGTGAGAGAAGGAGCGCACTCACATTGAGAGTCTATGCCATTGAGAAAACTCCTTCAGTTGTTTCCGATAAAGATGCTGCGTCCTATGTCAATGTAGAAGTGACACTTCTAGATGCTAATGACAACAACCCAACATTCCTCCCCAACAATATCTATGACTTTGTAATTAGTAGCGATATTCATGTTCATGACCTTGTGGGGAAGGTTCACGCTATAGATCCTGACTTAGGACGCAATGGACTAGTGCACTACCATATTCAGAAATCAACAAATGCCAGCTATCCATTTAAAATTGACTTAAAAACAGGATCACTTACAGTGTCTTCTCCCAAGTCTATTACAACGGGAAGACATCTTATATTTGTGGAGGCATCAGATCAACCTTTGAATCCTTCAGAACGACGATCTGCCTTGGCGGTGGTTACAATTGATGTGATCAATAATAAAACTAGTAAAGATCTACCTAATTTCGTGGGTGCACCGTATGAATTTTGGGTTGGTGGTAATGTTGACATTGGTACCAGTGTAGGTCAAATTAGAGTTACCAATGTGGATAACAAAAAAGGTTTACTCTATGATCTTCTGCATAGTTATCATGAAGGTGTACCTTTTGCAGTTGAAGAAAGATCTGGCACCATTACCGTTATTGAGATTTTGAAGAAATTTGATAGGAATTTGTATGATTTTGAAGGTGTGGTGTCGAATGACAAGGGTTTGTCTATCGTAACAAATGTAACCATTCATGTGGTTGATCCAAAGGATAAAAATCTCTTCCTTAAGTAAATAATTCAATATTTTTTCCTTACATCTAATTTGTATTTAATTCTGATTTTATAGAGGAACCTCATCGCCAAGTGAATTCCATATTAGAGAAAATCATGCCAATACCTTCGTGGGTCACCTCATGCCAAACATGACCACACGAGATCTCCGAGATCTTCGATTTTTCATTGCAAACCAGCATGATGTAACTGATCACATTGCCATCTACAGCAATGGAACCCTCTACACACAACAAGCTTTAGACCGCGAGACACGTGACATTTATCGGCTCACAATTATAGCCGAACCAAAACGAAGTTCTACATCAGGTGCAGGTATCTACCAAGCAGTCATTATCGTTGATGACGAGAATGACAATGCTCCCCAGTTTGATAAGATACTTTACGAAGGTCGAATAAAAGAAAATTCTCCATCTGGGACTGAAATTGGCATGGATTTCCCAATTTATGTGACTGATGCTGATGTGGGCTCCAATGGTCAGTTTTCTCTGAGTCTACAAGGAGATGGTAGCGAACGATTCCGGTTTGATCGATTTAATGGAAGAGTTAATTACAACGCAGCACATTCCACCTTAGATAGAGAAATTAGATCTGTTTATAATCTAAAACTTGTTGCTAAAGATAAAGGTGGTCTTAAAAATGAATCCCAGTTGGTTATTCATATTGAGGATGAAAATGATAATCCTCCAGCATTCTATCAATTGATTGTTGCTCCGGATAGGAATGTTAAGGTACAAGAATATGATGGAAGTGGTAACAAGTTGGCATACCAGGAAGATAGTAGCACGGGCGTGTACTCATTGACAGGCATTCAAGTTTCATCAGGCAAGTCAAGAATTAAGAATCGGACCAAGATATCGCCAATCATTTTAGTACCTGAAGATTTACCGGTTGGTACGCCTGTGTTGAAACTTCTTGCTGTTGATAAAGATGCCGGTGAGAACGCTGTCATTAAATATGAAATGTTGTCGGAAACGTATATTCCCAATGAGTTAAATCATGACCCATTTCATGTCATACAGTATTTCTCAGTGAATCCTTCAACTGGAGAGATAATAGTCGCCAGAAACTTACCGCCAGAGTCGGAGTTTCGAATTAATCTTACAGCAAGTGATAAAGGAGGTTTAAAGGACTACATTAAAGTTAAAATATTTATTGAGGATGTTAATGACCATCCACCAGTCTTCAAAAAGAGTTGGTACAATTTCGATGTAGAAGAAGCGTTGTATTCTCGAAGTATTCTGGGAAAAATTGAAGCTACCGATCCTGATTTCGGCCAAAATGCGAATATTTCTTACAAGTTGCATTCAATCACCAAGAGTAATCGGTTACCGTTTAAAATCTCCGAATTTAGTGGAGTCCTTAGTGTAGATGGAGAACTAGATAGAGAAACTCAAGATAAATTCACGTTTGTAGTAGTTGCGAAAGATAATCCCACGAGTGGACTGTCTTTCAGTAGCTCAGTTAATGTTGAGGTTAATGTGATTGATGTCAATGATAATCCACCAACTTTCTACGGATATGATGATTTGATCAATTTGCAAACAGAGACGAAATATTCAAACCATCAGATTGCCGATGCCAAGCTACCTGTTTATTACGCCACTATTTCCGAAAACAGTCCGGTTGGAACACCAATCACCAGAGTGTTTGCTAACGACTCCGATTTCATGGGCAACGGCAACGGTCTGCTTCTATTTGATATTCCCTACAAACGCAACCGGGAGAATTCCTTCGGTATTGATTCGAAGGAAGGTGTCGTAACTACTATTGGTCATCTTGATTACGAGAGACAACGGAGTCACAATGTGACCATTGTGGCGTCTGATTTAGGTTCGCCCAGTTTGAGTTCCACTGCGTTGCTGATTGTAACCGTCATTGATGTAGCCGAGGACTTAAAAGCTGTCGAGCAGTCGGTCTTTGCTCATAGGTATTACGAGGTGGAGGTGGAGGAGAACGTTCCAGTGCCACTTAAGATACTCACTTTGAATGTAACGGACGGATACAAACATCACAAACTACGATACACCATAGTGTCCGAAAAGGGAAGCGACGTGCGTCGGATGTTTAAAATCGATGCTCGCAATGGCACGATGTATATTATTGAGTCGCCAGACAGGGAAAAAAGCGCGTACTATGAACTGAAGATTCGATTGGATCAGTACAAAGTAGGCAGAGACATGACAGTTATGGTTTATCCCGTTACGAACGAACGACTTGGGGATTTAGGTATGTTGGGATAAAAGAAGTTCTTAGCCATTTGACAGCAGATTGATTATTTTTCTTCAATCAAAAGTTTTTTTGTGTTGTTGAACGTAATAATATTTTGCGTTGACCTACAGGATTAAATGAGGTGAAAGTAATTGTCCGGATTACGGATGTTAACGATAATGTGCCCAAGTTCACCATCAGCGGAAAGCCAATCGTGGCTGCTATCCCCACAACGGCAAACTTTGGTTACCACATTATTCAATTGCAGGTACACACTTCAAATCTATTTGGCATTTTCTATGCAAATCACGTTGTTGGTTTTCAAGGCAATTGATCCTGATCTCGGTTTAAATGGTGAAGTACGCTATCAGATATTAGGCAGGGGTGACGATGAAACTCGCAGGTTTGCAATTGACCCCTTCACAGGTCAGGTGCGAGCAATCGCTAGTTTCGCTCGAGATTCTGGGAAAGTGTTTGGATTTGATGTAAAGGCAACTGACCGTCGTGGAGCGGATGATGGTGCTTCTTCAATTGCAAATGTTTTTGTAAGTTGTTTTATAGCGCAAAACCTGGCGATGTTGGTGAACGTTTTCCATTTCAGGTCTATGTTCTTGACGAAGAGAAGCAACTGGTAATGGTTATGGGTTCAAGACCAACGGAAATTGAAAAAAACATGGAAAATATTACTTTGTAAGTTACCAAGAGCGACACACTTGATTTCCGATGAATGTCTTTGTCAATTTCAGAGCACTATTCAACGCAACGGGTTACGACGTCCGCATCCGCAAACTGGAGCCGCACTTCGACAGGAACCAGGTTGATAATTCAGCGTAAGTTTACCAGCATTTACCATTTCCTCTTTTGCGTTGGGGAAATTTGAAATTAACCGCATTTTGCCAAATGTCTCCCATTTTCAGGACTGATATGTATCTCTACGCGGTAGATCCAAAGTTGAACACTGTTGTCGACATGACGGAGTTGCAAGAGTGAGTCCATGTTAGAGATGCAATTGGTGCTTGGATGTTATGTTTGCGTCTTCTGATTTCTCTTTGCAGAGCTATTCTGAATAGGCAGCCGGATATCGAAAAGCAGTTGCGAGGTCATAAAGTGCTTGCCCTTGCTTCCGGCGCAATCGAACGCATTCGTTTCCGCAGCCAGCGTGTCATTCTCTCCACCCTCGAGGTTGGGGTGGTTGTGTTGGGTTGTGTGGTATTTATCGGTGCGCTTGCAACTGCGATTTGTGTCATTTGCATTCGCCGCAGGAAGAACCGGTACGATCACAAACATATTGCACCATCACCAATTAGCATGCACTTGACTCGTTATTAACTTTGATTGGTGACTCATTTCATGTAATCTCACTGTATGCAGCATTAGCTCTTAATCACATGTTTTGAGTAGGTTGTATTTTGGGTTGTTTGTTCTTGCATGCCTTTGAGTAGCCTGCTGCAGAAGAGTTTCTCACACGGACGTCCACTCGGTTTCCCGATAGTTACCCTTGGCAAGTCGAGCGCAATTTTTCCGAGCACGTATTCGGACGCCAGCGGCGGACCAGCAGCCGCTCCCACACACTACACCGAGAACGCCGACGTGGGCGCATCTCGTTCGGTTTTCCATCAGCATCTACATCAGCAGCATCACGATATTAATTGCCCGCGATACTCCGCGCGTTTAGCCAAAGAACGCTCGCGCTCCCTTGGCGCCATGGAGACTTCCATCGCCTCCCTGCACTCCAGCGGAAAAGACTCGGGTATTGCCGACGCGCTGCAATGTCAATGTGGATTATCGACAAGTCATTCTTCCGGAGAAAGCAGCAAGTATGTAATATTTATGTTGGTATATTCTGACTTAGGGAAATCCGCGCCATTTGCATTTTGCAGCGGCTACGAGGACTCGCTGCAATCAATCACGCCGAGGAAATGCCGAGAGTCACTGCGCTACGAGTCGGCGAATGAAATCCGCAATTACTACAATCGCCGGCGCTCGTTGTCCGACAACCTCATCCTCAACGTGCCGTCGCCGGCGGTAAGTGGCCACCTCAAGCCACTGCATCGCATCCATTCGCACACGCATCTTAATCTGAATCCGGCGTTGCGAAAGTCGAGCGAAAGACTCATAATGACGTGTCCGTTGAATCCCTAATTCTGCAATCAATTA
The DNA here is from genome assembly GCA_027575565.1 of Diploeciton nevermanni. Lineage (NCBI taxonomy): Eukaryota > Metazoa > Arthropoda > Insecta > Coleoptera > Staphylinidae > Diploeciton > Diploeciton nevermanni. The sequence goes on from JAODIE010016577.1 coordinate 25,745, forward strand.
CGTGAAAAACTTTGAATTGTGGCCGGGCTTTCATCGTGTTCGATTGTGCGTTAAAAGTTACCAATTTATTTTATATCAAATATCATCAATCTAACTAAATGTATTCGTTTCTTAACATGTATGTTGTAGAGCAATTCTGTAATTTTATTTATTATAATTTGTGTCATGATGTGCAAAAAATTCTTTCTGTTTTCAATACCAACAGCAGATTTTGTATTACGCATGTAAAGAAATTTAATTTTCCTACACTCAAGTGCATTTCCTGGAAGGGGAAACGCACGCGCGTCTCTTGTTAGCAGCGCACCACCGCACCGCCGACGACTTGCTTTCCCGCCACACAATCCTTCGAAAGCCTGCCGCCGCCGGTCGTTCGCGTTATCCGCGTGCGCGTAAACTTCTTCACAACTTCCCGTAACTTGTCCACATCATGCCAGCGCATTGACCACCTCAAGTGCCGATGGCCGACGACGAGGCCCAGCTAGCCCCCGATCTTTTCAGCACACTGCGAAAGGCGGTGAGCCCCAATCGCACAGCCTACACCTCCGACACAATGCTCTCGGTAGAGTACCTGGGCAATCTCATCGAAGTGGTGCACCCCGCACAAACCGAGAGCAGCGTTGGTAATGGACCTCATGAGATCGGCGTGCGAACCAACGGCGGCGTGACGACATTCCTTGCCGGCGCCAATCTCACCGCGCTCAACGACACCTTCATCATGACCGAAATGTTCTATCGACACTCGATGGCGATGACGGCGGTTTATTGCGTAGCGTATTTTATCGTGTTTGCGGTGGGCCTCATTGGTAACTTTTTCGTCATAGCTGTGGTCTTCAGATCGCCTCGGATGCGCACGGTAACCAACTTCTTCATCGTTAACCTGGCTTTTGCGGACATCCTGGTGATTGTCTTCTGTTTGCCTGCGACTCTCATGTCAAACATCTTTGTTCGTGAGTACATTGTTTTCTTTAAATTCAATGAATGCATCTCATTCCTTGCTGGAAGATAATTAAAGCAATTTGTGGCAATCTGATAGCATCATCAAGAGGAAAACAAATTGCTGATGCATGTTTCGCCGCATAACAACCAACACTGCGCTAAACAAAATTCATTTATGCTCGCTGGATGGCTGCCAGCCGGGCCGAATGTGGCGAATATTGGCGAGGATCTCTATGCAAACGCATTATATAAGTTTACATCGAATTTGTGCATTGTAACCTTGGCCTCTGCAGCTCAAACCCAATGATTTAATCTTGGGGGCGGAGCGATTATAATAATCATTACATTATTACCTGCTTACCATTACCAATTAGTTTTAAATTGGAAACTTTATTATGTTAACACCTGTTACAAGATATTCTTAATTTCAAAACCTTCTAGTCACCTTAGTAAACATTTACAGCCTCTTTAAATTACTCATTTTCTACATGAGACCCCTTTCAATCACACGCTCAATCTGCTAATTGAAAATGTAATCATCTCATCTTGGCAGTTTTCTTCTGTCTATCTCTAGCGCTTCTTTGCCATCACTCCTTCGAACGATCGCAGTAAATTCTCATGCAGCTCACTATTGTTTGAGCTGTATAACTGATCCAAATCAATTTAAGATCCGCATTTGGGATTTGCGTCTATCCTTGACCGCCAGGATTGCTATAAATATGAATTGTTTTAACGTATGTATGGCGGCGCGATGGCAGATGAAATATTACTCCGTCTGTTAGGAGCAGGGCCAACAAGCGTAACCTTCTTGCAATGAAATTGATATTGAATTGGAATCCTAATTATGCTTAAATGAGTTTTTTTTTTTTACCAGTCGGTAAAGGTACTTATTTGCTAAAAATGTTACGATTGAGAGTGCCAGATAAACAAATCAAATTTGAGTAGATAAAATATATATTTACTTTTTTATTTTAGATTAAATCTCCAGAGTAATCATTACCTTGAAATTAAGTAAAACTTAGCAAATGTTTCCTAATATCGCTTTTAAAGCACGCCGGGTTGTAGTTAGATAGTTATGGCGTAACCCAACTCATTCTAGCCTGGGGGCGGTGGGATTATAGCTCGGGTAGTAGACCGCACGCCACAATCTGAGCGCGGGTTGCTTGGAGCAAAAATAAATTGTCTCAAGTCGTTTTAAGTTCTTGGGTACGACCAAACTCCTCCATCACCACAAAACCATGTGCGAGAAACTGACCAAAAAAGCTAACAGGAAAAAGAAAGTGGGATACATTTAAGTCGCACAATAAGCGCAAAGAATGCATTTAAAAAGAAAATTATGTAACCAGAGAGAAACGTCGATACGCAAGAACAATGAAACAAATGGCATCACAAAGCAAGCTTAATAGTTTTAAGTGTTTATTTGGACGGTGAGGGAGCGGGATACTGTTCTTGTTGTATTGTCGAGAAGGCGCTTTTTAGGGCTGAGTCTAAGTTGGCACACAGAATTGACGCCTGTGTTTGGATTTGCTTTAAGAGTGCTACTGGCGGCCATGAAAGTTAGACCGCGAAATGGATAATTTGCCAAATGCATTCTAAGGACATGGATTTTAAGAGCTTAGAGTGCAGATGTTTTTAAGTCAGGAGGTAGTTGACAAAATGTCGGAGGAAGAAAAAATGCTATCTTTCTTTAAGTGCATTATTTAGAAATTAGTGGAAATAGGAATCTGACAAGGGAAAAGTACAAACAGGGTCTTTTAGTAAATTCGTATTCAAGTATGCCAATAATTTACTGACCAAAACACCTGACATATCTCCAACATATCCCATTGTTTTTATTATCTTATTTTTATTTTTGTTAATTTAACTACAGATTAATATTAATATTTTGATGCCCCGCTCCGTAGCACAATCGGTAATAATCTGTCTGACTGTAGCAGTGACAGCGAGGTGCATATTCTGGAGACATGGATTTAAATCATGCTTAATATTATATTAATATAATATATACTCTCACAGAATTCAGTCTCAATTATTGCTAATAACCCTGGTAGTTGATGCAGTATAATTAAGTAAAGGTTGAGTACGGTGTTGGTATCTGGCATGGTTGCAGTACGCTCCAAAATAAATAAATTAAATATATATATATATATATATTTTGATACTTATATATTGGGTGTAATATCCTAATTAAACAATTACACATAAGTATACCTCACATTTTTTTCCTTTTATTTCCATACGTCAATAGTAATATTAAACTTTTTATATAAACATTATTCAAACATTTTTATTTAGGTTAGAATGCACCTAAAAAACTTGAACAAGCACAAATTGTTTTCTCTACTAGAACAATGTAAACATTCATCTGTAATACCAATATCTACTAAATTCGATTCCTAAACCTTATTCCAAATATTATAGTTTCAACGCTGCACTGTAATTAGTGACGAGTAAATTTGATAGAGGCATTGTGCTAGTGATGATAGTGGAAGCGCTAGTCCAATGTCACTGCATTATGCACCGAGTCAAGCGGCTTAACAGTTGGATTATGTTCCAAATATGGTGATAGTGGCGTGGTGACGGCGGCGGCATGGGTTGTAATCAGATTGCACACCTTCAGTGAGCTCACCATGCTGGCGTGTTTTGTTGCATTATTGTGTGTTGACTCACATGTATATGGAAATAATTAATTGAATTGATTCAATAGATGAATGAAGGTATTTAATAACAATTAAACTAAAATTTGTATAAATGCAACCCAACAGATTCATTATTAAAGAATAATAAATAATTGCTCATATATATTTGGTGATAAAGCTTCGCATCAACATCCAACAATTTCTCACTGTACACATCTTCTTAATAAGCTTCTTCTTAATAATCTTCTTAATAACTGCTAATAATTATGGAAGTTAATGCAAGATAATAAAGCCTAGCACTTGTTTAGTATTGTTTATAATTAATGCACCAATTTCTACACTGATTAGCTGTTTTGTTAGACTTGCCAATTTTAGAGCTCAAAATAAATCTCAAGCTAAAGCTCAAAGTAATTTGGGAGTAGTTGGCTGAGTAAATTACATCAAATGTGTATCAGAGAATATCTTGTGATAGTAAATGTTTCTTGATTGCTCAGTGAGAAAAATCCTAGTGCTTTTCTTCGAAGAAGATGGATGAGGCATGCATGGTCTGATCCGAAATCTCTCATTGTAATCCTTAAATTCGCTCCGGCCGAAGCAAAAGGAACAATAATAAAATTAAGCTTTTGCAATAGGATTTCAATTAGTGCAGCTAGATTGTCTCCTCAGATGTGGTATTTTATTGCTATCGAGATTAATTTACTTTTATTTTTTATCTACAAAAAATGTACTTGTTGCGTTGCTGAACCTCCCAATGAAAAACCAGAAATGCCATAGTAATATCATTGATGAATGATTGAGAGTTGAGGATTACGAAGTCAAATTCAGGTCACAAAAGATCCGCCTCCTAAGAAAAAAGATATCATACCCACTACTGACCTAGTAAAGATTCTGAACTTTGCTCACCTACGGCGCTTGACACAGATCCACCGCGCCGCATATTGACCAAGACTGCACGGCCGCCGCTGCCGCCACCACCTGCTAGCCAAATGTCGTCGGAATGTGACGAGCCGCCATCGCGATAAGTACACTTGCAAGACGCACGCTGGCCTACTTAGGACCGAAAAGCTACGTTTTAATATTTATACCTGACTCGCGACGCCTCCATTACCGGCGCGGTGGAATTGGAGGCGGCGGTTGACGAAATAGATTTGCACTCTAGGCTCGATAATTCATACGGACGCGGCAGTTTTGACCTATGCTATTTTTTAGCGGCCTTGCTGAATAAGTCATGCGTGGAATCACTCCCCAAGAGCTGCTTTATCAATTCGATGAGATTGCAATTTATAAGAGATAAACCATTCAGAGGTATGTTCAATTCTTCCATGTCATTTGCGATGAGTATTTTGTGAATTATTATATCATTATTTCTAGCTTGTAATATTGAATCTACAATATTAATGAAACATTTATATATTAATAATAGATGAATACTAGGAGAGTAACATATTTAAATATATAAATGTTTCAATGTATTAATAACAATATAACAATAAAAATGGACAAAATTATTCCTTACTGGAATTGTAATAAGATCGTTAATTTGAAGAACGCATTCTTTGATTTAATCTTACTACCGAAAAATTGTAAGATGCTACTATTTTCCATGACATTGGCAACAAATGTGATACAATGTGAACCAAAGAAAGGTGAGGAAAAATATTAAGTTTCATTAAAAAAAAAAAATTAAACACAATGAAAATTAAATACCATTGTTAAAAAAATTAATGCTTCACATAATATCAATTAATTACTTTGAACAATTTTGTTTTAAGATATTAAAACGAACTTGATGTTGTATGAAATAATTTGGTGCAATGATGTTTGAATTCAAAATTTAATCACTCTCATGAAGAATTTCTATACCAATTTGGTTCACCACAAAACACACTGTAAATTGCCATATTACAAAAGCACTCATGTCATATATAATTTGCATGCATATCTAAAACCAACTGAATATCAAATTTTGAGCAACAAAAACAGTTGTATTAGATGCAGCAAATTTCCGATTGAGATAGTATTAACGGCACTCGATTAATCATGATGTGCTGAGAAAATGGTATTCTTAAAATTTCCGAGTCGTCAATCGATTTTTTTTCATTTTGATTTTAGTGTGTGATTACATTTGGTTGCGATTTGATATATTGTCTAATAACATCCGTCACTATTATTAGAACATTTAACTGTCTTTAATAACAATTTGTGAATAGATATTGAAGAAATGCTTGAGTAATATGATAGCCTTATTGTATTGTAGTTGCAAGAGTGGGCATGTATGTGTGAGACACACTGTATCGAATATGTGTTGCGTGTTTGCACTCAGCACTTTAAACATGGTTTCATTTAACTCATTATCTCTTGTAAACAAGCAGCTCAGCAAGCATTCAAGTATTGCTCGCCGGGCATAGAGTCGTATAATTCAAACTATTGCAGTCGCGCAAATGAGTTAAAATCGAATTTCAATGTTTTGACTAAAAAAATGTCTATCTCAAAAACTAAATGCGCCAAGAAAATTAGAATACTAGTGTCGTATTGAGCAACTCATAGTTAATCAAGTGAACATACTTTGATTTCATTCCAAATGTATATTTGTTCGGAATATGCGTCCAAATCAACGTCTGCACTTTTTCACAAAAATTCACTTTGTGAGCTTATAACTTTAGAACTATTAAAGATAAACAAATTACATTTTCACACATTTTGTTTGCATTTACTTCTGAATTTTTATTGAAGACAGCTAAATGATCTAACAATAATTACGGAAGTTATGTGACAATATATCAAATCGTAACCAAACTTCGGTCCAACACTAAAATCAAAATAAAAAAAAAGCGATCGACAATTCGAAAAATTTGAAAAACCCTTTTTTTTTTAGAAAATTATCTGGATTGGAAATTTGCTGTTCCACAGAGATAATCAAATTTAGAACATTTTTATTGTGCATTTTAATTTTCTGCTTGTTAGAAAGAAAGCATTTTCATTAACTGCATAAAAATGCTAATTGAAGATTTTACATCCTAAAGAGCTTAAAGCGACATGAAACTATAATATTGTGTTGTTCAAAGCAAATAAATTAGAAAATCAATTCTCTGCATGTATAAAATATTCTAATATCATATGGTTATTGTTGATCATAAGTGTAAGTAACACGAGCCGAAGCGACAACGGCCACCCCCGAAGATGCAGCGCTCTGGCAATAAACCCAAGTTCAAGGTGAAGCTTCGTTATAAAAGAGTTGAACGCCGCCGCCGTCGCCACCGTCTTTTACGTCGTATCGTTTTACAAGTGCGTTTTAGGGTTGGTGTCAACCGCCTTGTCGCCGCTTGGTGGATTGCTATCGTCGGATTGGAAGAAGTTTCCTGTAAAACTCTTGCCAACTTCAGCCATCAAATGATCAAGCGATAATAAATTATATAAAGTTGGGATATATTCATTTTTAGATGAGTAATTTTAACTGGAATATTATATGCGTTTTCCATGCATTTGTAAATACACTGTACTATGTTGACACAATAATCTTTATCACCAATTTCACAGCCTAGATTTTTAGGACAATAAAAGCAAATTGAATGCAATCCAGCCGGATGAAATATAGATTACAATGCGACAAGACGACACAGTGCCAGTGCAAGGTTATAAACGTTGTAAAAGTTAACCATCCAGTGTTTTTCGTGCAGCCAACTACGCTGAGTGCACTTGACGCGTACTTGAACCTCCTGGATTTTCAATGTCATCGGTGCTTTAGAGTGACAGGCTGGAGTGCTTCATCATCATAATTAAGACAATTAATAACACTCTTGGCACTTTGTTTAGGTTGGCATTTATATGATATCCCTGTATTATTTCGGCTAATAATTTATACATGACTTTATTTAAATCAAAAATTTCCATTTAACGCAGATTAACTAGAAACTCGAGAATGGTTTAGGGAATTTCACGGTCTACGTCAAGCTCCTCAGCATGCTATTTTGCAAGATGAAAGTTTATTATTAGAAAATAAAGTACTTGGGCATACATAAATTTTCTCTGCAAGTACCCTTTCTAACAAAAGGATTTTTTTAATATGCGTTTTCAGTTGCAAGGTTCGTTCCCTTGCAATCATGGCTGGCGGCATGATTTTTGGTTTGCATTTCAGTAGCTATGTATCAAAACAAACGTGACATGTGTGCAAATTAAACTTCATGTGCACCTGCAGTAAAGACCCCTCACTTCGAGTAATTTTTGTATGAAACACGAGCGGACAATGTCAATGGACGTGCGTTGTGCTTTTCTATTATGCTGTTTTCGCTGCTACCTATTTTTTGCTTCGGAAAGAACTAGAAAATGATTAATGCATTAAAACATAGAAAATATCATATTTACTTAGGATAAATGTACGTTTACTTAACTTAAAACTACATAAATCTACGGGCAACTTGTTTTGCAAAACTACGTATTAAATGGTTGTTGAAAATCAAAGAAAAAACAGTGCATTCTGCATTATGCACAAAGTGTTTCATATTCATTAAATATGATAATTATATTTCATTGTTTAATTTGATATAGTGTTCTTCTTCTTCTTCTTTCTTGTATTAAAGGCTTTTGCAGCTTGTTTAATGGTCATATTGCATCAGTTGAACCGGAAGTCCACGATTCTCGCCATCTCTTTGAAAAGTCTACCTGGTAGTCTCCTACCTCCTCTTGGAATTCCACTGACTGTCTGACTGTCTTTACAAGCTCATATGATCCTCTCCTATCAATGGGTTTGTTCCAGTGTTTGCGGGTTTTTATGAATCGCTGTTATATCGCATGACTCTCTGACCATGTTATTTCTAACCCGGTCCAGTCTTCACTCGGCTTTATAGGTTACACTGGGTCTTATGCATGATTGATAAATACGTTAATTTATATTAATTGAAGTTAGTCATGAAGGAGTTGTAAGTTACTTCCTTGTCATTGGATGCGTATATTGAGGATTAAGTTGTTAGGGACTGAGTATGTAGGTTATATCTAGAATTCTTTTGATTAAAATGTTGTATTGATGTTAGTTATTACCTGCATGTGAAAGTTTTATTAAGAGGTTAGCAAATGGTGATACATTTAGTAGGTGTGACGATTTTTAAGAACGCAAATATTGTACTTTATTTCGACGTTGTTGTTTTTCATCTTTTTATGTGAGAAAACGGTGGTGTTGTTGGCGATTGTAATTTTATCTAACGATACATTTTACACTTTGCAATTGATTTCATCTGGCAATCAATCAATTCCAATCAATCAATTAGTTCCAGACATAAAGATTTTTTAGTTTATTCTACTTAAATATACATTGTAAAAATAAACTTTTTAAGGTTTCTTTAAAACTAGTTCACGCATAACAGCTTTTCTCAGCCCACAACAGATTTACGCATACGGGGAGAAACTGAGAAGTTTTATAAAAGTAAATAAAAAAATCCTAAGAAAACAAATTTTTATTGAAATGTGCTAAGAAAATAAAATAAACTAAAAGTTCCTAGGGAGATTTTTTTACCTAGAGAAACAAGCAACTTAAATGATTTGATTTTAATTTTTCTAATTTTTCAATTAAGTCAATATGAGTACTTAAATTTTTTAAGAAGCTGTTATTTTTTTATTGTTTGCACATTTATGGTTCCTTATAGTAAAAGCAGAAATCACCAAAAATCCAAAATTGATGCAATGAAGTTTAACTTGCTATTGTTTTCTCAGCAACTGCTTTCATCTGATACCTATATTGTAGGAATTGCATCCAAATCAATTACATAACTATCTTGCAAATTTTCCTATATTGAATATTCCTAAGCATTAAATTTGAGCTCAATCTGTTGGAGATATCTGCTTCAAAATTGATTTGTAAGATTCCACCCGCACACACAACCTACAACAACAATGCAAGTTTAATGAAAGCATTTAAAAAAGAACAAGAAACTGTACTTTCTCACTAGATACAGTACTCAGGCATGTATAAAGCTAGTGCAACCATTGGTTTATCCAACTTAATCTATTAATTATTGCGCTATATAAACTAATATTCTCTGCATTTGCTTAAAACTTAGGTAAATTCAAAACAATCCGTAATTACGCTTTGTCCTAAAGATCTAACATTAATTAAGATGTTCTCGTAACCTCGAAGCAATTAAGGCATCCACGTGTACGTTGTACACGCTCGAAATGAAGTGTTACGCTTGACATGCACAAATCACATGTCATGTGCAAATCACATGAATTGGCCCCATGGAATGCGCCTGACACTGCTTCTCATCGGATTAATCACAATTCCATTTGTTTGCCCGCTTTGCATCTCATTTGCGTGGCATTAATTTGCGCCCACGCACGTTCAGCGCGTAACTTTCTTTCTGTCTCCATCAGGCTCTGAAATTTGGGGAACAAAAAAAGAAACTTTCTTTGCTTTACATTTGCGCCCCTTAATTCAATTCAACGAATAGTCTCCGGGTTCATCGCATTCCGGCAACATTTCCAACCTCTCGACATTGTTGCGCATTTGTTGCAATAAACGTAACCTAGTTTCTTCAAATATATTTTGTTTCTGAATTGTTTAGCGTTGGGTGTTGTTCTTTGAATACATCAAGGATCTGATTGTGCCTCATTATTTCACGGCTCTCTTGTGAGAGAATAGTCATCAATTTAATCAGGTCACATGAAAAAAGCGTAGCAGTTTCCTTGCGAGATTTTAATGATTATCCAAGCTGCAAATTGCGCGATATCAGATTATCGTTGATATTGCTACCAATAGAAGGGACTACAGCCAGTGCTAGTTTTCCGGTTGTTGGTCGCTTGATTAAATCGACGATTGTCGATGTGAAATTAGAGATTTCTCGCTCTCGCCTCATCTTATTGAATGGATTAGTTTCATTTGAGCCAACGCATTTGCGGAAATGGTATCCAATCGTAACAAAACTCATTCGGCCGGATTAGACCTATCAATTAGGATGTGGAAGCCTTGTCCTACTAGCCTAACACACGAAATGTTTATATGATAGCAAAATTGTCCAAGGTTACCTTTCGAGAACATATGTGTCTCACAGAGATTTTGCATGCAGCTCGGAAGAGCAGGAAGAGGAAGCAGATATGTGGCCATTAATGCGAGATATGTGCCGTCAACTGAGTGAATATTTTACGCACGCAGATTATTTATGCCCGTGCAGATTTTTGCCAAGCCACTCAAATCTATGCAAGTGTAATCTAACCCAGCTTGAGTATGCAAATTTAATAACACTTTAAGTACGGAAAACGCATTTATTCTAAAAATCACTTCCAATACCGCAATTTAAAATGTTCTATTGCAATCTATAGTTGCTCTTATTTTAGTTGTATTTTATTCGGATAGAAACGATATCCATTCCATTTCCTATACGATCACATTTTGATTCAAAAACCTGTGTAAATATTTGACTAAGCTAGAAGTGAAGTCGCTGCATGATGTTGAGTTGAGTGGATGTAGGCATGTGCTCGTAGTACCTGGATGACTCAAGAATAAGAAATAAATGTGTGGCCCTAGACGAAGGCAGCAAAATGTGGTAAGTAAATGACCTGAATTCGGTCCTACCTGCCATTAATAGAGCGCAAGCGGCGGCGGCGAAAGCACATGTTGGAGCAAAAGTAGGGCACACAGGGCAAACCTAAATATCGTACGCTTTTACCTTTCTGACTTTATTACGTTTCGTCTACACATAAACAATTCAATTTCATTTGACTTTTATTAATTTTTGTTTTATTATTCAGTACAACAGCTACGTATCGGAAAGGTTCTACAAAGTGATTACGGATAACTGCTCATGGCAAAGCCATTATTTCTTATAATTTAAGTTATTTGAATATAAGCAATTGGAGGAATATTAAGGAATTTTTTATTAAAACACTGCATATAATTTCAAAATCTATACATCAAAAACTAAGGTATATAATTAAATTTTAATATCAGATTAATTGGTTCTAGTGCAATTAAAAAATTAAGTTAGTTTTGAATTAATTTTTATTGTGTAGAGTTATTTTTTGGTTACGAAGTGTTTAATATACTAATATTGACTTGATAAAACGTTTTCGGCATGTTGATACTGAAAATATCTTCTTCTCTTAATACTGAAGAAAGCAACCTGCCGAAAATGTTTTATCAATTGAATATTAGTAAGTGAATAAATATGGTGAAATTCTATCAACATACAATGTGCCAAAAAATATGCACTGGGAAAAAACAAATTTGAGATGCAATCTTTGAGATTTTAGAAAAACAGTTTACAATCTTGAATTTACAAGAAAACATTTTCAAAATATCATTTAGTCTGCACATTTGTCATCATTGATCTAACTGTAGTATGTAAAAAATAGATGAGGGAAAAAACAAATACCAAAAGAGTGCATTTTGTTTTAACTAAAATATTCTGTTTCTTCTCCTCTCAATGTAAAATAACAACCGATCCAGTCCAATCGTTTCCGGTTTCGTTTGAAACCGAGTTGTATTGAAATTCTTCGTATTTAGGAAACCGGAACGACCTACTTCTCGTAGACTGTGGGTCAAAAGCTGTGGACATTCTTCACCCCAAGTTTGCACAAACTCCATTGCTTTGCGCTCGACATTCGCCCTCCGCAGCACTCGTTGCGTGCACCGTGGCGCGTAATTTGCAGCAAAACACCGTCGAGAAAAAGCAAAAAATCATAATAAAAACAACGACGAATGCGTCGCGACGCCAAAGCGATCGCGGCACGAAAGGCACGCCTGAATGTAGACCAAGGTCCTGACAAATTGTATGGCATGCACGCAACGCGGAACCGATTTGGCTTTCCGGCCGACAATTACAGCGACCCGACTGTGTCGATGGCATTTCGGCGCTTCGATTGAACACAGGCTGCATTGCATTATCCTGCTTCGATGTCATTACCAGTTTTTTGGGGCGAGGACGCGTGACGGAAGCATCGGAATGTTGTGTCATTTGTTTGTAAAAGACCGGAAAAGCAGTGATTATTCACACGGATAATTTGAGGGAAAGTAAGCCAGGCGGAAGTCGTGAAACTTGTTGAAGATTGAATGGAATAGAAAATAACTGTTGAATATATTGGTGAAAAAAGATGAAATTTACTAAATTATTTTTAATTAGCCAATGAAGAAAAGAAGGAATTACTTGTGGAGATTTTAGTCTAGAGGAAATTAAGAAAAGTCAACGCACTCTGCAACAACATCATAACTTCGGATTGTATCTTCGCATTTCGATTTTCCCAGCAGATGTGTTTGTCGCGCCCGGAACTCGGAATATCCGATTGGCGACGGCGGATGTTGCACCGTATTGGGTAGTCGGCCATAGTTTTAGCGGAAATGTCAACGACCCGTGTCACCGCCTTCAACTCAAGAGCAGAGGTCAAAGTTTTCCTTCATCTACCGCTGGTGCCGCCGCATTGACTACGAGATATGTCGCGTCAACTACGAAGAATTGGTGTAATAATAACCGGAAATAGTAAGAACGTATTCATATAGGGAAAAGACCCAAGAATGTAAAAATTGTTGCTTAATTTTAGATTCATAATGTCAATGTCATGTACTTATTTTAGTTTGATTTTTAGGTAAGTAGGTCACTTACCTGACCGAATTATGCAGGTATTTTCAGAAACCTTGAAGATTTTCTCACACTACTTTTTCTGACCTAAGAACATAAATTTCTACTTATGCTTATTAACTTCCTTCTATTAACAGTTCTAAATTCTGTTGTTCTGCTACTAAAAGCAAGTTAAATCCATAATTCAGTGTGTGCATAAAATGAGTATGAAATTATTGAATCGTCTCAATTCTCATTACAAATTGCAGGTAATTTGTATCTAATAAATAATTTGATTTGCAAGGCATACTACGTATTTACCTGCTGTCCACAAATTACGAGAGGGAACAAAACGCAGAAAATTACACTGGCAATAGGCGCTTCGGGGGTGATTGATGCCGGTAGTTCAACGCCCCGACCCAGGCGCACCACTCGTGACCCACTTTTATTTGACCTGGGTCAAAGTAGCCGGTTCACGTGCCGTCGCCGCCGCCACACGTTGACTGTACGCGTACACTTGAAATTGCATTCATCAGCTGATACCGTAAATTCGCCCAAGAGAGTAGCGAGTGGCGGCGTGAACGTGGCCCACTGCCCCTCGCACTTGCACGAAACCAGTCTCAACGGTTGCGTTCCTTTATAACATTTGTGGCTTTCAACGTTGAGCTGGTTGCGTGTCGAAAAATTCACTGCAAATGCCATGTAATGTAAATAGGTAGAATGCAATAGCTCGGATTTTATCAATATAATGAATGCCAATCAAAAACTGATTTAAATAGTGTAAACATTTCTTTTAACATAGCAGACCAAAAGAGCTTTATTATTCTGAATTATTCACATTTTTACGCGTCGTATTTGTGAATATTTATTATGTTGCTTTATGAACAATAGACAGTGCGTTCGGACGACTCTTGAAAATCAATTTTCAATGCCTATTTTTCTATTGGATATTATCGTTTGGGTATGCAGCCTTGCCACCAGGATCTATTCATACGAGGAATTTGCGATTATCCTGATTCCTACATTATTGGCATTCTTAAATCATTTTGCATATTTGATAGCATCGTTACTTTTTTTAGGAAATATAATAATAAAATAACTTCATTCTTAGAAATTTCATTTCATTAATTCAGCATCAAAAGGTTAAAAAGAGTAATTTTGACGTTGAATTTCTTGTTAGATCAGAATAGAACATTAATTTATATTGGAAGTCAAAATTAAGTCTTGAAGTAAGAAACAAGTGATTAATGTTAAAAAAAAACCTGAAAATTTAAACGGGATGTTTAGATCACTTTGATATATCATTAAAAAAGTCAACTGCACTTCACTTTGATAATGCCACTCTGAAAATGTTCCAAGATAAATAACTTCAATGCATTCCAATATAATTTCACCGAATAGATTGAATTATATTGAAAATTGAACTATTGCAAATACAAGAATAATGCAATGTATCCTACGTTATATAATCCTTTCGTAATGCATTAGTTTCTTTGGTTTTGTTAGCTGCATGGTGACTCACACATCAAGCGGTAATTTAAACCGGATCAATACAAGCGCATTAGTGCCGGAGACAAAAGTACGCAACGAAATACCAATAATATCGGCGGCATCACTGATATCAAACGGGCGCAGAGCGGCTGATGATGATTAATTACTAAGAGCGACGTTCCACGACGAAAGAAGAGCATTTTAGATCAGTCGGCCGCATTTCAGCTGCTTCCTTTCTCGCAAACTTGGCTCGGATCAGGATTGATAGATCTTTGCGGATAGAGGCAGCGCTAACTCGCAATTTATTGTTAATAGTGTATTTGTGTCGTTGACGATTCACCAACCCTCTTTTGGTCTCGTGAAATGTGCGGCTTGACGTAGAAAAACGAAGAATCAAATTCTAGGTTAATAGCTTATGAATTGCCTTTTGAATTCCACTTGATTACCACGGAAAATTGCATCAGATGCATCATATAGTAGAATTAGTTCCAACAAATTAAATTTGTGATCAATGTTCTATGTTAGATGATTTGTTCTTATACACATTTCCAACTTTAGAAAAATCAAACAGTACATTATTCATGTATTGAGAGTTGCATACATTTATCTACTACATCCGTGTGTGTTGAGCACAGTCGAGTATGTAAAGCTTTGCAGGAAAGCTTGTCACAAGTAGAAAAGCAGAAAAGAGAGAGAGAGAGGAAAAAAAAGAGAAAAGCTCTAATGAGAATGCTAAGCCTGCAGCTTTACCTACGCTTTGACATTTCTGGAACGTGCAACAGAGCGTCTCTTGCTTCTCCAACCCTTTCGTCAGCATGTGGTCGACGGTAATAAAGATGGCACCGTTATGTCTTCTTGAGTCTTGGCCTTCACCTAATACAAAACATGTGCCCATCGATGTGGCACATAGCTGGCAGGCATTTACTCTCTTTTGACTCTCCACACAACTTGTATCTCAACTAGTGTCAACAGCAAAATAATAATTATCAGTGCTACTGGTGATCTCACACTACCCCTTATTTCTATTAGCTGACTTTTGCAATATACACAATGATGGCAACATATCGACAAGAATAATGGTTGCATGTTAACATTCTCAGATCTTGCTGCAATTAATCGCCAGGGTGTGAAATGATGCGCACTCACTTGACCCGCAATCGGAATACCCGCAGTCATTACGATTCAGCTCGACGGCTAGAAATGCGTAGGATTGTTCCGGCAAAGCGGATTACTGAGATGGATGAGGAGCTCATTTTCTCTAGCAGCATTCGTTTGAGAGCACATCAAGATGCCGATAAATAGGCAAGATGCGCCGCGCGCGAACCTTGAAAAGTTTTGCGAGGTGAACTTGAATGGTACTATCTATACTGATTTCTATTCACTGCACCCACACGGTTTTAATTTCCCAGATTGCACTCAAGGAGCTTTCGATAACGAGAAAGATATTCCATTACGATCCCTATTGTTGTGACTGAGAGGTCGTCCATTATGCTCGGAGTTCTTTTGCGCATATTATAAACATCGTATTGCACTAGATTAATGGTCAACTTAGTGTTTGATGCATGATCGATCACTGGTAAAATATCGCATTATTTATAGTGATTGCAGCTGGCATTATGTAATCCGGCGTGGCTATAACGACATCGTAAAACAGATACCCAAGCACAAAAGCTTTCCTTACATATGAGAGAGCTTGGTCCTGATCGCTAACGCAGCCACATTTGCATTTGATAGCGATTTCACTCCGATCGGTTTTAAATTTTCCTACAACCGCAGCAGGTTGAGTAATTTACGCCCCAAACATTTTTATTTCTAACCGATTACGTGTAACTCAATCATGTTGCTTTTGGTTTCCAGCCTGGGTCCTAGGATGGTTAATGTGCAAGACAGTTCCCTACATCCAAGGAGTATCCGTGGCGGCATCTGTGTACAGCCTCATTGCGGTGTCTTTAGATAGGTAAGTTAAACTTGCTTCATTCAAATTACTCATTGATTGCACATACACCACATGTACCACTAATATACTTTATAGGGAGTAAAGCAATGAATGGTCATAGCTTTTCCTGTTCCTCATAAAAGTTTGAACTTCTAGTTGGGAAAATTAATTCAGTAAAACAATAGTGAAAAAATCAATTCGCCATATGAGTAAACCAGTTAATTTTGATTTATTGTTATGATCCACCATTATTTTTGATGTTCCGACATAACTTGCGGGAAAATCCGTGCACGAAACAACAGAGTCAGTGTCGTTGGGGTGGCGAGATTGGGGTTAGATAGAACACGAAGTTGCCGTACGCGCCACAAATAAAAGTCACAATTTGTGATGAAATTTACAACTTTATAGCAATGAAAACAACAGAAACAATTGTGCATACAAGTTACATATGCCATTTAAGAAATTGCTCATTGCATACAATACAGCTTGTTATATTATTAACATGTTTTCATATCAAATACCTTGCTAAACAAGAACAGAAAATTTTCTTATTTTTAATCACACAAGATAAGCAAGTCATTATTTTTTTAAAGTTTTATTTCCTGGTATATGATGTTCGTAATTAACTTGATGTTACTTGATCATACAGTATAGGTACTCAAAGGGGGGAGAAATTTATTAAATCCATGTGACAAGTATACTATCACTGTTTTTATAGCCGTCCTCTGCAAGGTTTCCCTGTAAATAAATCTCCAACATTTAGAAAGTTTCTTCACTTCATAATATTAGAGTTCTGCAGATAAACAACTTTCGCTTTCGCTTGACTGTTTAGTCTGAACCTTAATTTTTTCAATATGTTAAGTTTTTTTTATTTTCAACAAGTTAAATAAAATGGCATCACTTGATTGATTTCCTTTGAACTCAATTTTTTCTTGTTACTTCTCTTCGTGCAATCGTAAAACTCTTGTTTCGGCTATTTATTACAATGCAATAAATAACTGTTTACAGCAACATCTGCTACACTAATAAATGTTGACACAACAATAAATTATTGAATAGTAATCACGTGATAAATTAGAGGCAAATACACAATTGACATGTTTCAAT